>VNJR01012850.1:0-14254 GCA_008042585.1 Drosophila punjabiensis | reverse complement strand
CGGATGAACCGTTCTAGAGCGGATTTCACAGCCCACTGAGCTGAGTTGGGAATAGCTACCCGCGGGGATCATGTCGCCAAACCGATAATCACAATCAGCATTTTGTATATAGTATCACTTACGGTTCCAAACGATTCCAAACAAATACCATAATGGGAAGCAGCAGCAGCTCTTCGTTATCAGCAAGCTTTACGGTTGACTTAATTCTAATTGCGATACAATACAATATTGTTTACTAAATATTGTTTAGTCACCTATATGTCATATCATTTGAGGGCTTTACATTTGTAGTTTATCTGGTCAGGGGTATAAAATAGTCGAGTTATTCGATTCTTATCTGAAAGATTTGATTAGGCTGCTTACATGCTTTTTACACGCGATTATCAGCGGGTTAAAGGTGAATGAGGCTCGTGTGTATGTTAAACACATAAACATACCTACACTTTACGATTTTTTATTAATTTAAAAAAATTTGTGCAAATTTAAGGCTTTTTAAGACATTCATGGAAGAAAAATGTGATCATAGGAAGTTAATTATTTTAATCTTCTTAATAAAGAATACCAATGCGCTTTTTGCAGACTTAAAGTCGTAATAAAACAATCGAAAATAGAGGAAAAATAAATTAAATAACATTAATCGTATATTTTTCGATAAAATCGATATTTTCGGTATCGATATGCGATAATATCGATGTTGTCGATATCTATATTCGATAATATCGATATTTTGGGTATCTATCCGATAATATCAATATTTTCGATATCTATGTTCGATGATATCTATATTTTCGATATCTATATTCGATAATCACGATATTTTACGTTATTTTTTGATAAATATAATTCAATGTCTCAAACATTTCAATATTTTTATTATAGTATTAAGCGCGATAGATTTTGTTTGAAATATTTTATCGATCTCTTTCCCTCAATACTCATCCCTCCTCTAAGATCTTGTCCCTTGTTTGTTCTACCAAGAACCACATCAATTCCGACTTTGCTAACTCATTCCCATATCTTGCAAATGTCCCTGAATTTGTACTTTGGAATTCTAACTGCAATACCTGCATTACGCTTAAACCGAATCAAATTAGTTAATTAGGCCTCAAGTAAGCTGGAAGTTTATCTAACTCTTTTATAGATTCCAATATAATGTAATGCCTAATAAACTCCTAAGCTTCAATAGTTAAACCATTAGCCAGCTGCCTCGGTTGCGTATCAAAGGATATAATAATAATAATAATAATTGATTGGAGCACTTAACAAATATCGAAATCTCTGGAGAGGCATTTGAAATACTCGAACCAGCCAGCGGGCCTTACTTGCTATCATTTAATTTCCCCATATGACCATTCCAGATTAACAATAACAATTTCTTGGCGGCATGGCCGTACACAGATTTCCTCCCAGGCCAACGGTCCCGGCATATTTTCCCATCGTTCCAACTATGGAACTGGCTACGGGGAAATACAGAAGGAAAAAAAAAGGAAACTTGCAATGTCGCATCAAAATGCCGCATTGATTAAAGTTTGATTAGCTGTGCAGCTTGGCCAAGATCGCATTTGGGCTTGAAGAATTAATTTGAGCCAAGTTTGCAATGCGCGAGCTGAAATGGCAATGCCAAGCAGCAGCAGCAGCAGTTGCAGCAGCAGCAGCAGCAGCAGTAGTTGCAGTTGCAATAGAAGTAAATGTAAAAAAAAGAAAAATTAAATCGCCGTAATTACATTTTCTGTGGAAAGGACCAGAGGAGCCGGAGAGAGAACGCGCAGACATGTTGCCCGACCAGTGCGTGGACGTGGATGTCGCCGGCAATGACAAAAATAGTCAATGCAGCAGCAGTTGCAGCAGCAGCAGCAACATTCACAGCAACAGCAGCAGCAATCACAACCTGCATTTGGGCATGAAAAGTGCTTCGCCGGCAATTGGAAAAACTTGCCCTGGAAAGCATGGCCAGGCATGGATGGCCTCTCTCTCTCTCTGTCTCTGTTTCTTGTTGTTATGAACAAATGTTATTGCAGCGGCAACATGCTGCATGTGGCAGCCACAACAGCACAGCGCACTCATTAAGATGCAAAAGACGTCGCTTGCCGCTTTTTAGAATTACTAATTGAATCGACGCGATCAGTGGCAATTGCAGCGGCATTGGCCGCAGCCATCAACGGCTTTAAGCCAACAACAATTGCTATTGCTGCGGTGGCGGCGGCTTGAATGTTTGTTGTTTCAACCGCCTCTGAATGCTGCTTGTTGTGGCTGATGCTGCTGCTGCTGCTGCTACTGTTGCAGCTTCCGCTGCGGTGTGAATATACAAACATACAGTCTTTTATTTATTTATTTATGTACGTGCTTCTCGACGCGGTTTTTTGCGATTCTTTTAGGGCTCCTCCCGGGTTCCCTGCTAAAAGAAAAGCTGAATCTGAATCCAAAAGCAGTGCCAGAACTCCATCCGCAATCCTCAGCGGGGGAATTGCTAAGATAACACAGATGATTTACTTGAGAACGCAGGTCCCCAAGGCATCGTCACTAGAGTTAAGGCTTAAGGTATTCCATTAAATTTAAGGAGTAAAATAGGAAGGAGATCTTAAGTCTTGATATATTTCTTAAGTTTATCAACCTCTACAGGTTATTTCCCTTTCAAAATTTACATCCTCTCCTTCCTGCTGCATTCCTTGCTGTGTTTAACACAAATTTTCCATCATTTTCCTGCTTCGATGTGCAGAAATATTTATGTTTTTAGTGGCCTGACCTTACCTGTTGAATTTCTGGCTAAGCACAAAGTCATGTAGCAACATGTTGCTCCGGCCGCAGCAACATTATGTGTGTGTGGCAACATGATTTTTCAATTATTGCATCGCCATGTAAAATTTGTTGTAAGATCTTGCATATTTGCCTTAACACCTCGTCCTCCATCTCCATCTTTTTCTTTTTTTAATTTTTGTAAAAAACATTGCTGTGGTTTTTGCCGTGTGTCGCTGACAGGCGATGGTGGCGGCAACAAGAACCGGCGACGCTTGTTAGCCATGTTGCCTCGGCCTGGCTGACACTTGTTGCACGGCATTCTGCCTCAGCAACCTTTTGCGGTCGCCATGCCCCAAAGATCTCCAGTTTTTGTTGTTTCTGTTGCATGTTGGTGTCGTTGCTGCTGTGCTTCTTTTGGTGTCGCTTCTGTGTCGTTGGCGTGTGTCTCTCGCTCCACTAAACTTTTAATTAAAATTTCGTCGTATCACAGTCGCTGCTGCTTCCTTTTGTGGCTTGTTAATGTCACCCCAAAGGAGCAGCTTTTGCAGGGTTTACTTACTTGCCACTGATTTTTATGCAAATTTGCCAGTCTCTCTCGTCGACAGTCTCGTTTTTCGGGCCAAGCCGCCAACTTGAGAGGCTTCCAGGGAGTGCGGAGGTCTCGCGGATCGGGTTCCCATGCCGAGAGCTGCGTTTGTCATTAAGTTGTCATGACCATAATAATCTTTCTAGATTGCCAGAGACCAACTTTGGCATCTTCTCTTAATATAGTATTGGCCTGTAAAAAGCTATCCGTCAATATGGCAATTGGCATTTTCCATTTGAAGACAGATTGCTTTTGATATCTACAAGTAAAATTGATTATAAAATTTTTAATTAAATGAAGAAATATTTTTCTAAAGTATAAGAAAATAATATACCCTACAAGGTTATAACTTATAAGTTTTGGTGCCAAAAAGTGTCATAAAGGAAGCAATATATGGTTTAACTTAATATTCCCATATGTATGCAGTTTTTTAATTAATTTTCTGAATAGTTTTGTTTACTAATTTAGGCTGATTTCCGTCACCTGATTATGATTTGCTTAAAAATACAATATATTTCAGTCTTAATTATTTGTGTGAAAGAACAAAGGAAGTATACAAAAAAGCAAGTCAAAGATGTATCACAAGGCACAGTGATCTAGATACGTTATAGTACCTCTTTTATTATCATTTTCTGTTAACTAAAAAGATCCTTAAATCCTCAACAATCTACCATTATTTTCCCTTTTAGCAAGCCAAACATTTATTGATTAGAAAATTTGAATAGTCCCAGCTCTACTTAATTTTTTTTATGGCGTGGGACAGGTACATGGAAATTTATACAGACTCCCGTTTTGGATGTTGCATGGATCCGGTGTGGCAATTGGCCAAGATTTATTGACATAATGAAGACTAATTCGCGCGTCTGTGGCCGAGCATTTTGACAATTATTTATGTTGTATTAAGTTGTTTGGCGGCAGCGCGTGTAACGATGTAATTAATTGCCATGGATTAGACACTGCCAATGGCTGTTGTGTATATAGGAGGAGACCTGGTCACGCAGATTGCCGAGCTCGGATGCGGAGGCACACAAACCGGGGCACCTCGAGCTAAGATTCAGTTTCAGTTTCAGTTTAAGTCGCTAGTTGGAGCTTACCGAGTTACCAGGAAAGCCGCTTAGGCCCATAAACAACCAGGTTTATGCGCAGCCATCTGTGACGATCCGAATGGGAATTGGAAGAGGCACTTCAATTGGTCATTCGGATTTTTTGATGCGATTTTAAAGCGATTTAAATATGAATATGATGAACATTTTTGACTGTGATCAATTTATACTCTTCAAGAGTTTGCGATATAAAATGATATGTGACTTGTGGGGAATTTGGGGACCTATATTTGAGTACTTCGATGGCGCCTAAACCTTAACTTATCAGGCAAAATGTATAATTAATTTACCACTTATTGTAAAACTGCTGATAAGTTAGGGTTTTTATCAAAACTGCTATCAGCTACTTTTATTCATATTCAAAAATAGTTTTTCTTTGATAAAGAATTTATATTCAAAGAAAAACTTTTTCTAGTTTTACTTAGAACTATATTTCCTTCCTTAAAAAACCTCTCCAAAATCTGTATAAATCTTTCTTATGCCATGATCTATATTTATTTTATGTTCTACCGCCTCATCACTTTGCGTATTACTTCCAATTTAAACTTAATTAAATTTTAGCTGCCTGAACTAATTAAAAAACAAATTTCAGTTTTTACAACCGCCGCGAATGGCTCTCGACTCTCCTGGCCATAAAGTGTACACAGACTTCGGTTGGGATTCATTCGGCAAATTGAATTTGCTTTTACGGGGGGAAAACGGAGGTTTAATTTTTATTTTTTTTTCGGCTATATATTCCATTTGGTTTCGGACGTTTTGATTTTTTTTTATAGAGCAGCTACCATTATGATGTTTATGGGTCTAAGCTCATCAAAGTTTAAGCAGGCACTTTATAGGCAACTTGTATATTATTTTCCACCTATTGTTTGTCCGGATTTTAGATGCATAGACAATGCCGAGTGTTGACAGCCAGCGAGAGTGCCTTTTTAACCCATTATTTAGAAATTATGAAGAGACTCTTTTCATTTCCTAATTTTATAAATGTGAAGGTGGTAACAAAACTGGAGTATCTATAAATAAGATACTAAAAAATAGGTTACCAAGTTGTTCTTTAAAATTTTCAAGTAATTTGAAAACTTTTTTGATCGATAGTGTAACGATATTTAATTTGTAAGTCGATATATAAATCGATATTTTAAAGTTACGATACATGTGTGATAATTCGAAATTTTAGATTAAATATTTTTCAATGTTAAACGTTTAATTCAATATTTTTAGATATTTAAAATATCGATATACCAAACTACGATATTTTCGATATAAACACACTACGATATTTTTCCCAAAATTTATCATATTGGACTTTTCTTTTAGATATATGCACATACATAGCTAATCACGAAACCACAAAACACAAAGAAAATGCTGTTACGTGATTAATGGCTAGCTAGCTCTTAACCTAGGCTACTAAAGGGTTAAAGTGGGCGGTGGGGAGGTGCTTAGAGTCTAGTTAATTTGCTTTAACAAGGAAACCGCACGCAGATCGTAAAGCCAAGAGCCGCGAGCGGCTTCAAAAACATTTTGCCGCGCCAAAAACGCGCGCGACTCGCGTTCGCTAATTGAGTGCGACAGAGGCGGGTCGACGGTGTGGCGTTGCGCGTCGGCCCTTTTTTTTTGCCCGATCCTTGGGACTGCAAAAAAAATAAATAAAATTTATTACGCCACCAAAACACATGAAGGACAATGATGCCGCTGCTCCACCGCCTCCTTATTTATTGCTTCCACGAATCGCGCGCGTTCTTTCCGAGAAATGTCTGCGGCTCAGGCGATCCCCAACCCAAAAGTGGTGGTGGTTGCTGTTGGTGGCTATCTGTCTGGGCCCGCTGTGGTCGAGCGGCTTAACAAGTCGACACTTTTCTTCACACCTTGGGATAGTTGGTCAAGAATTTACTTGGCCATATTAAGCTTAATGGCCGCCCGTTGCGATCGGAGCCCCAAGTTCTCGAAGACTGACCGGTGGCAGTTTCGCTGCCTCGTTTCAGCCGCAATGCGGTTATTAAATGCAAAAATTAAGATAAGCCCTGGAAAGCAGGTTTGAAAAGGGACCCTTAAGCGGGTCTTACAGAGAGGGAAAATATAGTAAAGTCAGCCAAACTATAAGGAATATTTTTGAAAGACTTTTTAAAGTGGAATTGTTTAAAAAAATATTAAAAATCATTTAGGGATCATTTAAATGTTTCCTTAGAAAATTTTTAGTTAAATTTCTTCCCTAAATTTCTTCTCTCTGTATCTTAACCATGTTTTTCAAGCTGCTCGTGAGCCCTGGAGCTAGGCAATGTCACGGCTAATTAGCAATAGAAAAACAGCGGGGTTACCTCTTAGCTTAGCTTTGGTAACTGAATTTGGCTCATACTTTGAGCCAGTTGGAACACGTGTTCATAAATCGCTATTTTTTATGCCAACGAATCGATGCTACTCCCTGGGCAGCTGTGACTGTAACTGTGGCCATAGAGTGAGCTTTTTTATAAGAGCCACGATCGTAAAAATACAAAATTTATATGCACTTAATTGCGGTCTCCTTTTTGGGTTCGGTGACCAAGGAAAGGCAAGCAAACAAACTCAATAACATTGTCCCTGCTTATGATGCACTGAATCAACTTGGAATTGCCACAAGGAGGGAGAGTCACAACGAGGCAAAGTATTATTTATTTAAGTTGAGAATTGCCAGAGAGACTTCTATGGTAAAATTAATGCTAGCTTTTGGTAGAGAAATCAAATAAATAAAGATGAAAATGATAGGTTTCTATATTATATCTTTTTTGAGACTTAGAAGTATTTTTAGATATTTTTCTAGCCACCAAATCAGCTATCATATTCATATAATTAACTAGGTTTCCTATAGCATTCGTCAGACTATATTTTAGCAACTCTGTTGCAGTTCTATGAATGCTGTTGGACGCCTGCCAGAGTGCGTTATGCATCGGCCTAATTAAAAAGTAGCGACCACAATTTAATTAGAAGAGTCTGCTCTGGCTCTGGACTCTGGCCCGGGGGTATGGGGTTAATTACGCGTCCCGCTGGCGACACCTCATCATCAGTACGAGCTGGAGACTCTTCCGACTCTTCAAGTCGTCTGCCAGATATGACTTTAATTTCATTTAATTGGCAAATAGGCTGCCGCAATGCAATGCAGCTGGGAATGCTCATTATGGCCTTTAATAAGCTGCAGGGCAGACATTGGAATGTTGATCCCAACTAAAGCTTATTTCCTGTTGTTGCGCCAAAGAATTGGCCATGACTAAGTCTCCGTTCTTATTATTACTTGTTCTTTTTTTTAAAGGTTCATCCTGAAACTAATCAAGCGATTTGTTGCGCATGCGCGTAAAGCGCGTAAAATGCGGCTTTCTTTGGGTTCTTTTTTGCAAGAGTTTCCTTCGGCCCGAGAGCGGCTTAAAGTCCAGCGAGATTTATGCCACCAAAGGGCGCAATATATCCCGATATGATTAATTGTGCGTCGCATTCCGCTCCGACCTGGAGACTGGAGACTGGAGGAGGCCTTGGCGATGCTAAAGCGGCGATAACAACAACGCCGCAGCGATTCTCCACAGAGAATCTCTGGCAGAGACCGGACCATCGCACACGTACGAGAAATTTCGCGCTTTGCTGGAAATCTTTACTTTACTCTGACTGACCCATCCTGCTGCTTGCTGCTCCTCCGAAGAAAGGAGCTTGGCTTTTGCATAAGCCCAAAAAGCCATTTATTTCCCCGCTCGTTGCCAATCTATGCGCAGAAATCTCACTTGCTTTGAGCCCACGGCCGAGGCTTTGGCCATGTCCAGAGTGTGGCGTAGTGTCTGCGGTGGAAAATGGCCAGATGACTGACAATGTTCATATATGTACATGGTACATCTGCATATGCATTGACAGGCTTTGCTTTCCAAGCCAAAAAATAAAATAAAATAACTGAAAAGAGTGATAGGTTTAAAAAAATACTAGAAGGACTTACAGACCTTTCCTCTGAATCCTAAGTACCTCGTAAGAAAAATTACCCAAAGAAGTCAAATAGTCTAAAGAATATATTGCCATAAAATCTATATGTGCTAAAGGAAATTCAATTACATGTACAAAATATATAACAAAACACAGCTAATATTCAGTATTTTTAACGCACTTTAAGGATTGTTGTCTTTTTCTGACTATATTACTCCAAAAACTGCCTACAATCTAAAAGAAAATTGTAAATTCTTGGTTAGTTTTAGTTAAAACACAATCTATATTCAAGCAGAGGTACCACAGAAAAATACGACGGACTCGCACGTCATGCCTGTGGGCACCTCAGTTTCTTTAATTCCCAGCCTAAGGGCTTTTTCGGATCAGTAATGTTTCGAAACGAGACGTGATCAGTTTGACCACCCCTCGACAGGATCCTCTCACATCGGAAATCGTTGCCTTTTTAGTGCAAAGTCGTGTCCGATTTTGCATAAAAAATGTTCGAAGACTGAGAGAGCTGCGTCGAAATGGGAATTGGAAGTGCAAATTGAAATTTCTGTATGGCTGTCTTCTGTCTGTAATTTCCGCGCTTCTCTTCTTGGACTTCGGTTGTGCAAGCTTCCTGCCTGACGAAGAATGTTTCCGTCGAAGCCTAATCAGTGTGTCAATATGTGCTCGGTGAGGCATCCACACACACATATTCCACGATCAAACATTTGCCAGCGCTGTAAAGTGCAAACAGTTTTGAAGTTGAATTGCCGCCCTCTGTCTCTTCTGCCCCAAAAACAACCTGCAACGTAACGTTGCGGGATGGTAAGGCGGCGGTACAACGATTCCCCCTTCGAAGCTAAATTGAGTTGATTTTTATCGCTGTCACATTTATGACATTATCGGAATCGGTCAATATTAAAACGAAAGCAACAAGAACAACTGAGAGAGAGAGAGAACTGGCGGGCACCCTCGCCGCATGGGTGCAACACCTTCTATATAACTCGCCATCCATAAGGGACCGGCGATTGTGTTTATTATGACTATTATTATTGACAGCTATCGTAAATAACGTTGCTGCGATCTCTGGACTGGCTCGATGGCTGTTTAAATTGAGCCTAACCACTCGAGTGCATTCATAGCCCATAAAGATTAAAGTCTCAACGATAACCCAGGAACACTGACGAAAAAGTCTTCTTAGATTGAGTTGTTAAACTCTAAAAAATTTCTAATAGATGGATTTAATATTTAGGTGTCAGAGTCTTAGAAAGTACTGATTAGAGATCTAGAAAATATTGATAAATTGGAAATTTATCGATATTTTATGCGAAATCGATATTTAACACTGCGATAAATTAATATTTCGTTAAATATATCGGACCAATACAATCGGAAATAGGATGATGTTTTAATTAAATTATTAAAAATATCGGAAAAAGATCATTTAATTAATTAAATAAAATCTATATTTTATTGGTTAAATCGATATTTAAAATTGCGATATATCAAATTTACGATATTTTCGATATGATATTAAGCTCAAAATTATTGTGAATTAATTATAACGAACTTTTCTTAAAAGGCTTCCTATTTTTAGGCACCTGTTCTACGAGTCTTTAGAAAGGCTTCATCGAAATATTTTTTTTTATTAAAATTTAAAATATTTCTACATAATTATTTTCCCAGTGCAGCACACTTATTGTTCCTACAATCGCGTTGCATGCCGCATAATTAAATTTCTGTTGCCCCCAAGAGGAGGGCAACCACCAAAAAAAAAAAACTTTTGCTTATCACCATTTAATTTGTAAATGTCGCTGGGCAAAGGCGAAAAAATAAACCAAAAAAAAAACAAACGAAAATAAGGCCTAAAAATAAACTGGTTCTTAATTAAAACGACATTGTCGAGTTCTCTGTAAATAATCGTAACGAATCAAACGACAACATAAAACCAAAAAGTAAAAAAAAAAACAACACAAAAAAAAGGCATAACAGATCGCAACAGGGAAAAAAGCCATCGAAAGGGAACAGAAAATCGACCCAGAACAGAACCAGAATGGACCCCGGAGGAGCCCTGCACCGCGCAAAGGTTTCTTATAATTTGAAAACATTTTTCTGGCATTCAAACGAGTTGAGTTTGAGTTTTTAGTTTTTTATTTTTGGAGGCGAAGGTGATGTGGAGGTGTAGATGGGATTGGGATGGGGATGGAGATGGAGTTCCAACCTGAGCCTGCCTGGCTCTGGGCCAACATTTCTTCTTGGCCTGTTTTTTGGTTTCACGTTATTCGTTTTTAGTTCTTACTTTTTTTGATCCCATGCCTTTTGCCGATTCTGGTGTTGTCGCCTCGAACTGATTTATCGGGATCTCTGGCACTTGAGACGGTTTTTAATTATATTTTTGGTCGCTTCAAATGACAAGAACTATTAATTTTTTCCCCCCATTCGCTGTTGGTCGTAAAAAAGGCGTTAAAAGGCTGTGCAGGAGGTAAGATGGATCGGTAGCCGTTAAAAAGGGAAGGAACGAAGGATTTAATGTGAATCAATTCTGACGCTGATGGTTGGAAATTAAAGGAAATGCAGCTATTGCGGTGAGACTTCAAATAGATGGTTAACGATTTGGAAGTCTTGGGATAAGGATGAGATAGTTGGTTATTGGATGAGAGAGGGATTTGGAGGTTCTTAAATTTGTTGAAAGCTATTTAACTGTACTTTTGCGTATTTTGTTGGGAAAAAATTTTGGGAACTTAGTTATAGATCAACTTAAAGGGTATTTTATGTTTTTTTTTTAAAAGATATTAGTTGTGTTTTCTTAAGGAAACATGTGAAAAAACCCCTTTTTAAAGCTTTGACTTTTGTAATGTTGTTGAATATTAATGTCAATGAATTTTTTGCTTTCTTTTGTTTATTTAAAATATTTTCAAACGTTTTTATGAAAAATGATCATCAATTTGTTATTAAAACTCTTTCTGGCATTTTATTTAAAAATGTTTAGAGGATACTATAAATACAACCTTTAGAACCTCCCGAAAAACCAATTATGGAAGGATACATCAGTACCAGGTTATAAATTCGATATAAATATAATAATTAGGAAGGCTCTCTCTATAAAATTCCATAAGGTAATTCATACTTCAAGTCTTAAAATGAATATTCTTACGATTTCTTCCCTTCTGCGCCTTAAAATTACATTTATTTCCCTATTTCCTTACAGTAATTTACCTCAAAATCCTTCCTCATTTCCTTAAAATCCCTCTCCTTCCCCCACTAACGACTTCTGGTAATTGAATGACCTTAATTCACGACTGTTTCATGTAATTTGCGATAATTGTGGGCCCTTACTGTTATATGGCAGGCTAATTGATTTGCCAGCACTCGCAGCAGCAGCAGCTGCTGATGCTGATGCTGTTGTAGATGCTCCTCTGTTGCAGATTTCTCAGTCATTCGAGTTGCACAGCCTGGTTTCGCGGATCCATTAAGCCCCCAAGACCTGATCGCCGTACCCAAAACGATCCCAAAGTTCTCGGTGTGTGCGTGCTTATGCGAAGGCAAAACAGTAGCCAACTGGCATGGAGTCAAGCCGCCACATAATCTGTCAAAAGAAAAAGTTCATAATAAATCAAATGTCACGTAAACAATATTATTAAAATGATGCAGTCACCGACACGGCACACTGGACCTGGACTTGGACCTGGGACTGGACCCAAGACCGAATCCGAATCCCAAAACCCAGACGATGCACTCATTAAATGAGAGCCCAAGGCGGGTAGAAGGGATCGCTGAGTGTGTGTGGGGAGCGGGAGCAGTGCCGCCGCCTGGCATGCAAAGTGAACAGCAAGGTTGGAGAGGATTCGTTACACTAAGAAAATTTGGGATAAGATATGTAGATCAGTACTATTTATGATCTTTAGAAAGATTATTCCTTAAATGCTAAAAGCTTCCCTTTTTTATAACTAATATTTTTGAGGAATGTTTTACTACTTCTTTCTCTCTTAAATATATCTTTAATTTTTAAACCATCTAGAAGCTAATATATCTTGTATTTTAAACCCATCTAATCTCTAGTTTTTTAAAGTGCTGCCAGAGCTTCATCCTCCTCCTCCTCCTCCTCATTGCTTATCTTGGCCAATAGCTGCTCCTGCTCCTGCTGCTGCTGCTGCTGCGGTGAGCATAACGAGTTGGGGCATTTAGGCCCGCGAGCCCCACAAAAGTTACAAACTGCCATTCAGGTAGAAGACTCTGACTCTCTGGGCTGAAAGCCAAGGTTTATAGAGGAGACTGGGGGAATCTCGTCGGGTTTTTGTGCAGCTTCTGCGCGCATTTATGAGGATCCATGGGTCCCGCGGGGTTTTTGTCAACGTCGCGTCGCAGGGCTGTCGAGTGGCCAAAATGCGAAAAAGCAGAGAATGGATACTGGAATACTGGAGACCCAAAGACCCAAGCTTTGTGTCAAAAAGGCTGGGCCTTCGTCCTCGATTCCCGTCTGAGTTGCAGGTACGCGTTAATCACACTTTGCCGTTCGCCGGTTTTCGGATTCTTGTGGCTGGAAAAATACATTTAAAATTCCAGCCACGTCTGGCGGTCAGGCGAATTGCCTTGGCATTAAATTAAAGGCTTTAGGGCTGCTCCAGCTCCTGCTCCTGCTCCGGCTCCTGCTCACTCTCCAGAAAAAAGTAGTAGTAGGAACCGCTTTTTGGGGGCCTTTGGGGAATATGGCAAAGGCTGCAAAATTTCACACCTTGCCACAACGATCGTACAGTTGCAGGGAATCAACAAAAAAAGAGTCAGTGTAGGCGTGAACCTTTTAGGAGCTCAAAACATCAGCCATTAAGGCGTAACAAATACCTCTACGTGGCGTGGTGTAATTTGGTTTGTAATAAGCCTGGCTTTTTTTTGGGTCATTGAACCAATGTCCATAAAGAGCCAGCGGCAGCGGCAGCGGCAGCCCACTCTAATCGATAATTTATTGCAGGTCGGGAAACAATGTGGTCCAGGCATCGGCAATGGCATCAACGTCGAGCTTGACCAGCGGGCAAGAGAAAGCTAGAGCTGGGTCCGAGACTAAGCCTGCAGTCTAAGCTAAGCTAAGGGAAAATGCGAGCGGTTGCGTTCTGTCCTGGTTCCAAGATCCACATCTGCCACAAGAAATAAGACGCTGAGACGCGGAGACAGAAAGAGAAACAGAAAACACGAAGCTGCTCTATGGGCTCAGACTAATCTCTTTGAGCACATCGCGATGTGCCAGGACCGGCTTTGGGCTCTACTTCAGCTGCTGCCGCTGCTCCTCTTGCTGCTCCTGCTCCTCTTACTGGTTCCCTTCCTCCATTTCCTCGTCGTCTCGTTGAATTTATGTTTAAGCATTTCATGGCATTGCCCGGCCACGTACTGTTTTCGATATGAGATCTTTTTGCCAGGGTTCAAGGATGGGTGCGTGACACGAATATAAAGAAAATTTTGGAAGAAAAAAATATATAAACTTGGGACCGAAAATATGGTTATAGAAAGGATTGTATAAGCTTAAGTTTAAACATGAGAAATCTAAAAAATACTACCTTATAATAAAGATTCCTTTGTTCTTAAAGATGTTACATTTCAGAAACAATGTGCAAAAAAGTTACTACAACATTTCTTGTGAAATATATATCTGAAAGATATTTCTATTGATCTTATAGATGTTAAATTTCTGAAACATTGTGGTAAACAGATATCTGATTTGAATGTTATGTTAGCCTTAAGATATATAAACATCTATTCAAAATTTCCCTACAAATATATATCTTTAAGATATTTCTCTATCCCCTTAGTCCTTCTCCAATCCCTTGACCATCCCTAGACCCTGTTTACGTTCGGCTCCTGCAGCTCGTTCGCAGCTTGGCCATAATATTTATGCCGTTTTTGTGTGCCCTTTTGCTGGCTG
>VNJR01012849.1:0-21974 GCA_008042585.1 Drosophila punjabiensis | reverse complement strand
AGGCGTGCTTGGGTTTATAAAGAGGTGGTCGAAGGAATTCGATTCCCCTTATGTAACTAAGAGTCTTTTCACCTCACTTGTTCGGCCCATTTTGGAATATGGTTCTTGCGTTTGGAGTCCCAGTTTTGGAGTCCATATTAACCGCATTGAGTCCGCCCAAAAAAATTTTTTGCTGTTCGCCCTACGTGGCTTATCCTGGGATGACGACCCAAGATTACCGTCTTACTCTAGTAGACTTCTATTAATTAACCTTCCTTCGCTAGCTAACCGTAGAACGATGCTTGGCGTCATCTTTCTACATAAGCTAATACGTGGAGACGTGGAGAGCTCTTATCTGCTAGGCCATCTCAATTTCCATGTACCGCGACTAACATCTAGATCCTATATCCCCTTAGTTATTGGTCACTGTAGGAGGGAGTTTGAAGTGAATGAACCCTTTAGGGTTTTATGCGCAGATTACAACCGCCTCTTTGATTTTATTGATGGAAGTGATAGTCTTCCTAAATTTAAAACCCTATTGCTTGTAGAATTAGCTCGTATGTAGTATGTAGTATCTTAGTAACATATAATTTTCCTCGTACTTTCCTTTACTTTCTTTCTCACGCGTCTATCTAGAACGCGTTTCGTGCCGTTCGTCACACGGCTGCGCCCCTCGGTCGGTTGGGCGGGAGGTGGGAATCGTTAAGACTCGCGCGTAGAAAAAAAAAAAAAAAAAAAAGATGATTGCCAAGGAGCAACCGAAATCGATCGGAATCAAGAATAAAAGATCTTTTTAATTTTGTGACTACAAAGCCCCCTACTTGACCTCGGGCCGGCTTAAAAATATTTAAGGAAGTAGAAAGTTCGCCAAAAACAACAACTTGACCTTAAAACATTAAGTAGTTTTTTAAATATTTTTTTATTGATTTTGTATCATACTTTGCATTTAAAATTAGAAGAGCATATATTCGTTTTGTTTTGACTTTTTGCGTTTTTTTAGTGATGTTAGGAAACCAAAGTTATAGCATAATGCCTCTGTTTCCGGTGTTTTACCAAAGCAAAACTTTCTCTTTCTACGATGTTTTTCATTAAAATAATAATTGAAAAATTATAATTTCAATAATAATTGCATTTACGTAAAAAAGCATGAGAATATTTCGAAATATTTTGTAGAGTACGCTAAAGGTTTTCAGATTTAATCTATTGGAACAATTCCTAAAGCTGAAAAAAAGTTTTTAATTTCCTCATGTTTTTTAAAGCTACCCGTAATTTTTTCAGGTATGGAAATTATCAATGTTTTCCTCAAACGTCCACCACATGGAAAAGCCGCAAAAAAACACGAGTTACAATAATCGACAACAATTTGCACGCTCTTCCAAGATTTGCAATGATTGGTAAATTCTTGATTTGTATATTTTCTTATCACATTTTAAATATTAATCTTGAAGTTTTATTTAAGGGGGTTGACCCATGTGACGGTTTAAAAAAAAAACTAAAACATTTTTTGTAATATATGTACATATATACTCTTCTATATCGTATGTACTATATGTAATAAATTTAATTGATTTTTCGATGTTCTATACCGTTATAAAGATATAGCGCTTGCTCTGCAATGTAGCCCACTCCTGCAGCGATTATTTCATTTGCGTTTTTATCGAAACCACGTTTTTTCAACTGGTCAACACGATTTCTCGAAAATGACTGAACGGATTATTGTGAAACTTTAAGGATATGTTCAGTATACACATGTGGTTATGGTGCAAAGTATGACATTATGGTCAAGAAGCTTTGTTTGTACACTCTAAACAGGAAAAAAGTTAATTTTTCAAATTATAAAATTTAAAGTGGCACCAAATTTTTGCTTTTCAATATTTTCGAAATGTCTTAGGTCGCACCATAACCATTCATTCAGATAATGGCTTTTTAATTTATGAAACTGGCGTACCCAATTCGCCAGAATCTTGTTGACAATGACAGTACTTTTTTCAGTGTAGTAATTAAACTGACTGTATCTCGAAATTTTGATAATCAGGCCTGCTCCGGTTATCGAAATTTTTTATTTCGATTTCGATTTGGACGAAATCTTTTGATTTCGATTTAAGCTGCTCTATTATCATTTACTTAATAAAATAAGCTAAATTTATTAAATAAAACATAGTTGAACCTTCATTATACAATATTATTGCTAAGGTTTACATTTAATGATTATTTATAGCTTAGTGTTTCTAAGCGACTTCTTCCACAAATTGTCTGGCAACCTTAGCAACCAAATCGAAATGTCTTGTTGCCGACGACAAATTTTTTTGCCAAATCTGAGGTGGGGTGAGAAATAAAGAAAATATCTTGCGGTGGTGTGGAATAAACATCAACAAAAAACTGAGTAAACTAGTTTTTTTCCCTTAGAAAATTAGATCTGATTTGATGTGAAAAAAGGCATTTACTTTTCATTTGCGCAAGACAAATGCGCCCGTTTTGCAAATCGTAGAAATCTTACGATTTCGAGAATGGGAGCACCAAATCCCAAATTTTCGAAATCGAAAATCCAAAATTTTTTCGATTTGAATGTATCTGACTACATGATACCCCGAACGTGTCAGGATATTTAAACGACAACATTAATGGGACCCAACTACTGGAAAATAAGTCAGAACCATGTTCAATACCTCTATATTTACACCGACGGCTCCAAAATGGAGGAAAGCTTAGACCCTGAAACGAGGCTGTCGTATAAGCTACCAAGCCAATGCAGCATATTCCAAGCGGAAGTATTCGCCATCGGAAAAGCGGCAGATCTTGCGCAGAGCATAAACCATCCACTTGAGACGGCCACCTTGTTCGTAGAAAGTCAACCGACGATGAGATCCATGCAATCGTCAGCGATCAGTTCCCAAAAAGTACTGGCAAGGGAGGCACTAGATATCCTGAGCACGACTAAGTCAGAGAGGATCTACGTAGCTCTCAGCTACTAGGGCATCAAAGGTAAGGAGTCCTTAGACGAACTTACAAAGGGACGCGTCGGACTGGAGAGTGAAAGAATAGTAAAAGTGAGCCAGAGGGACAGACCGATGCACGGATAGAGATAGAGGAGAAATTCCAAAAACTGAAAAATATCAAAAATCATTCATGTGCAAAGAGCGCAACGACAAGCTAAGTCACTGGTTGTTGCATCTTCCACAAGAAGACTGCAGACTGTTAGTGGAAATTCCCACAGATCACTTCCTAGGTGCGACACAAGCGGTCAAGCTGGGCATCACCAACAAGCCAACTGCCGGAAATGTGAAAAATCCGAAGCAACCAAAAAAAAGTTCGACTAAGTTCAACTTGCTTTGTACAGGGTAAAGAAACCTAGAAACCTCCAGATCTGGAACCTAGCTGTGTTCTAAAAGTGCGCTATGTAGACCACTGTCCAAGCTGTATCAGTTATGCCTTCAGATTTCATTTTTTCCTGGATGTTGGAAGGAATCCTTTATAATTCTCTTTCATAAAAAGGGTAGTAAATCCAACATCGAAAACTAGAGAGGGATTGCTAAGTGCACTCCCCAAGTTATTGAAACTCTTAATTACTGCTCAGCTTCAGCACCAATGCGGCTCAATAATGTCTCCCTCACAGCATTGCCTTATGAAACACAGATCTACTACTGAAAAAACGTATACTTCTGGGTTTTTCCGTTCTTCTGTCTTATTGGATCGTAACATATTTATCGAACCGTACTCAAAGAGTTGCTTTCAAATTGAAAATCAAGTTCTCGCATAACTTCAGGTGTTCCTCAGGGGAGCCACCCTGGACCTCTCCTGTTATGATCTTCGCAGTTGATGTTAAACTATGTTTGCCATTATAAACTCTGATTATCATATGCTTCTACAGACTGATTTGAATAACATGCAGTCCTGGTGCATCTGCAATTTGTTGTTTCTAAACAACTCTAAATGTAAATTTATGTCGATTTGTCGAAAAAAAATGGTTCTTGGCAAATTAATCCATTGAAACAAGTTATCTTAAACGCATTTATTGAGTTACTGAACTTTGAGTTCTGTTTAAGCATAACTTAAACTTCACCGACCATATCCATATCCATATCCGACCATATGGTCGAACGAGTTTGATGATCCCTATACCACTTAACTCCTTTATGTCTCTCTTGTTCGCCCAATTCTGAAATACTGTTCGTGCGTATAGTCTCCTCAATGTGTTAAGTTCAAAGACCTTATTGAATCAGTTCAGAAACAATTCCTTTTGTTTGCTCTACGGGGACTTAACTGGAAATCATATCATATCCCTTCTTATAACGACAGACTGCGTCTTCTGGGCGCTCGCTGAAGGATCATCGGACCTGCCACGGAATTATGTTCCGTCACAAACTCATTTATGGACACATTTCTTCATTGTATCTGTTAAGTCAATTGACTTTCTCGGTCCCTGCAAGACCGTCGCGTTATTTCCGACCGATTGCTCTGAATGGGTGTAAATCGAATTTTAAGATGCACGACCCTTTCCGCGTTTTATGTACGTCCTATAATTAATAATATTCTTTGTTAAACGTTGAATTGTCCTTGGATGTTAATGCTCAAATTATATTAAGACACCTATTCTCTGACCACCTGATGTGAGTCGGAGTCTATCATGAAAAAACACTCTATACCCGAATATGGCTTATGCCATATGCAGACTATTAATGAGTCTCAGTCGAAGTTTCGTTTGTGAAAGAGCTGCCATGGTTGCCCTTAATCGCACAAACACTTTTGTCTGGAGTCAAGTTAATTTTTTTTCGGCCGAAAACAAAATTTAAGTGAACTCCGCTGTCAATATTTTTACTAACCCTCGGTACAGCGTCGCGGAAACCATATGTAACTGTTTCGGTTATGCTTTAAAATCGGTTTAAATGTCTATGGTGTATTTTAAGCTCTAATTGGCCTTCAATCTCAGTAAAATACTTATTGTATTGACCACCTAGGAATTTGTCTTTTACACCGTGTTTCGATGGAACACAGTGAAGGAGACATTCCGATCCTATAAAGTATATATATATTCTTGATCAGCATCAACAGCCGAGTCGATCCGTCTGTCTGTCCGATTATACGCAAACTAGTCCCTCAATTTTTAAGCTATGAAGTTTTAAAGATAGTCTTCTATATACTCTCACTAACGAGTTGGATCGGTCAACTAACTTATAACTGCCATAGGAACAACTAAAAATTGTTCGAAAAAATTCTAATTTCACCATTTTTTTTTTTTTTTACATATTTTCACCTACTCTGGAATATGAGTTTTTATATTAATTTAGAATATACGACTACATCGTATAGCTGCAATAGGAACGAACGGAAAAATTGTTGGAAAAAATTATGTTTGCCAGTTTTTAGCAAATTTTTATTTACTCTGAGATATAATAATTTTTTATTAATACGATTTCAAGTTTGCAAAACAACCGCATGCATTTGTGCCTCGCAGATCAAAAATCATAACTTTTGAACCAAATAAGATATTCAAATAACCTAAACGGCAACTGGCAGGTAATTGTTGTAAAATTTACATATGTATTGGATAATGTGCCACGCCCACTAATTTTTTAGGGTATCAAAGTGGAAAAATCAACATTTTTCTATGAAGACAATTTTTTAAAAATATTTTTTATTGAATTTTTTATTTTTATGTATTTGCTTAAATAAAAATATTTCGAATGCAAAAAAAAAATATTTTAATTTATCAAAAAAAATTTGTCTCTTTTGTATTAGTATTATTAAAAAGCCAATGTAAAGGAAAGATTTTTTTGTCTCTTTTGTATTAGTATTATTAAAAAGCCAATGTAAAGGAAAGATTTTTTATTCAATACAAAGAAACATAAACAACTTCCAAATTTTAACCCTAAGACTAGATTTTTTGGTATTTTGGTATATTTTACAACTGAGTTGCTTTGCTTTATGCCGTTGCATTTCCGCAGACGCAGCCGATAAAAGTTGATTTTGGTCCAAAAAATATCCACAAAAGTTGTAGTTATAGTGTACTCGGTGGTCTTCATCGGCTTCAAAAGGTATAGACTACTTTAGCCAGGAAAAAGTGAAAAAAATTGACACCTGGCAGGTAGCGATTAAACTGTGCAAGCCCAAACCAAACTGCCGTATTTTTCAGCTTATTTTACAGGTAATAAATGTATCTATCATTTAAAGAAAAAAAAAACATGTCGATAGGTAATCTACATTTTAAGTAATGCTAAAATTGATTTTATTTTAGATTCTTAATCCTTGGGAAATTCTCTGTCGATAAGGTATGGTTAAAATCGTTTTTGCGACATCGACTTTTTTGATTTTTGCAACGGCTTTTGTTCTAGAGGCGCTCTTGTGCGACGGTGCGGGTTATGGTTGTTTTATTGTCTACCCAAGCCGCTGCTTAGACCGGTAGATAACACTTCCTGTTATTCCACATTCAACGTACACTGATGAAATCAACGCTACTCTAAAAAACTCTGAGATATTTGCGATGGAAACTTTGCTGCACATGAAACACCTAAATGCAATAAATTACAGACGGACTTCTGCACAATCATCGATCGCTTATTCCCGACGTCCACACACAATAAGTAAATCATAATTGGCTGGCAAAAATAGCGATTTTGGCAAGTAAAAATGTGCACGTCACTGGATTAAATTTAAAGTTACAACAGTTGTTACCTGCAAACTTGATGCAGTTTGTGATACCAACTAGACCGAATTATCCAATTGAGTTTTAAAATTCGTTGGATTTTCCAGCCCACCACACAATTTTCAATTGAAAGTTGTAGCACTGATTATTCTCCTTCGTAACTTAAGCCCACCAGGGCTATGTCATGGCACACGATTAGTCATTAAAAAATTAATGAAAAACGTTATAGAAGCAATCATCTTGAATGGCAAATTTCAATGCGAAAATGTGTTACTAAGATTCCTACAGATGTGACAATTGAAATCATGACGATCAATAAGTAACAAGGCCAGACAATGTCTGTATGTGGCTTACTACTAGATAAGATCTATACCAAAAATGAAGTTATGGGTAGCTTTAAAGAAAATAAATGGTAATTAAAAACTGCACATATATGTACGTATTTCTATTAGGTATAATTTTGTTCCCTAAAGAAACAGAAACAAGTAGACGGTCATGACTAAATCGATTCGCATATAGAAACAAAAATCGATAATGTGTCTACGACTACGGGGCGAATTTTGGACTAACATAATAATATCAGCTGTAAGTGTATATAAATGTGTGCTTTGATTAATGATAAAGTTGCTTATTATAATATACCATTTGTTATACTAACTTTGTCATTTTTTGTGCATGGTGTAAACCACATTTTCATAAAAACTTCAGTTACAAGTTTTTGAATGCCTTCTTCATCGTTAACACGCCGTATCATTTTAACGCAAATTTCGGGAATTTTTCCGAAGTCTGGATACTCGATGCAAATATCTCTTAAAATTTTAATAACTCTTTTTCTTACGGAGACACCAGTATCCTAGAAAAATAATACAATTATTTGATATATTTACAAAGCTATACTTTATATTGTATCTCACCAATATTCGTGTCGACAGCATATCATAATATTGATCAATTAATTCTTGATTACTTAGTACAAATTTTCCTACCAAATCTACAGCTGCTTCTCTAACTGAAATAGCTGTATCTAGGAATTTTTGGTTTACACCCATTTGCATGTCTTTTCGTTTTAACACAAATGGATCAACTTCCACAATATTTGCAAGACATTTCATTGCACGTGTCCTTACTGCTATGGACGGTTCACTGTTTTAAATAGGGAATGTATAATTATAACAATTATAATGCAGGCAATACATCATTGTATACTTACTTAACGACTAATATAATTTTTTTTAGGCATCCATCAAATGATTGACTAAAAGGTCTTTTGGTAGCTAAATATTGCGCAATAAGCTGTGCGTTGTTATAATCTATGTACGTCTTTATGTGCTGATTGGATATTAGGTTTTGATCGCCAGATATAGAGTATGGCTTTATTTTGCTGATTAAGTATTGCTTTCTGGCCTCCAAGGTATTAAACATCTCGACTTTTAATTCCAAATCCATAATATTTGTTGAAATTTCTTTTTTTTGTAGTCCTTCAGTATCAGTTTCATCGCAAGATCCAGAATCTGATGTATCCAAGTATTCACCTTAAAAAATTGTATTCGAATTCAAACATTAAAATCTACAAGCATTTATGAATGAAATGGTAATTATGCATTAGGTAAGTAATTAATTTCACTTAAAAACTATTATAATTTCACTGTGCAATCTTCGTTTTTTAAATTTTTGTTTGTAATTTGATCCAGCATATTAAGCTCATTTCCTTGCTCTAGTTCTGGGTTATCTAAATTAAAGGGAAGTTTGTACACCCTTGCAGTTTGCAATTGTATTATTTATTGTATTTCTTATATTTATTTATTATTATTATATTATTATATTTATTATATTATATATTTATTTATTATTATTGAGAACCGATCCATTTCGATCAAACGAACATAACATGAAATATATATAAAATGTATATGGGCATTTCCACGGAAAGGTCCACCGCGGCCAAAAAACTTCTCTAAAATGTATTTTTCCAACATAGTTACATTAAGGAATGGTCACATTGATCGAAATTGAAAGACTTTAACATATTCTTAAACAAATTTCGAAATATTCGAATGCATTTTCGCGCAATCGCGATTTTTCATTATTTTGATGAAAAACATCATAATAGTAGACCTGTTTTTTTGTTTAAGAAAACTTCTAAAACGGATATATGCTCTTCTAATTTAGTTAAGTAGTAAAAACAACATGCAAAGTATGCTGATTTAAAAAATATCCCGTGCGAGTCTACATGAAATTGAATAAAAAAATAGTTCATGTCATATTTGAAAAAACTCAGCCATTTTTAAGAGACATTTGTGCACAATAGTTTAAAATTAGTTTCAGAAAAATATTGCCTTAGGATTCGTAGAAAAGGGTGTTTAAACTAGTAAACCTCAAAAGTCACCTCCGTTCTTTGTCCCGTGCGAATCACTCGAATTTTGCAATTATCTCAAAAAGTAAGAAATACCCTTAATCTATCTTAGCGCCACTGAAAGAACTAATGAAGTGCAATATGTTAAGACTTTCATCAGGTCAAAATCGCTTCTTTCCACCGTTTTTTTATTTTGAATGCTTACGAATGTCCCGTGCGCGATTTTGAAAATAACCATATGTAGGCTCTGACATAAGTTGACTGATCTCTCCTATTTTTAAAAATATATTTATTAATATATAATATAATAATATATTATGATTAACTTTCCTGAACCTTTTCAATTATCCAACAGATAGTCAGTAGATCGTTATTTGGGCGGAGCTAAAGTTTTCTGTACGAGTATTCTTATACTCTTGCAAGGTATTATAATTTTAGTACTGAGAGGTTTTACATGATTATTTTCCATTTTCATTCACGATTGCTTAAAAGCTGACCGACTAGTAATACTAGTATGACACTACCGCATTAATTAGATATTTCATTAAAGATTAGACAGCGCTTTAGGGTTTTACACAAGTGCGAGCAAGATTACTTTATGGCAATTTTAATACATTGGTTAATGCATTGACAATGTATTAACCGCAAAATTCGATAGATCAACATAAAATATACTAGAAACTAGATTTGGACCGATAACAATGTACTGCTTTAATGAGAAAAATTGTAATTGAGAAGTATATAAGTCTGCTCATTGACAAAATGGTCTCACAAATAAAATGCTTTTTATTTTGTGTTTTGGAATTATTTCCTATAACTAAATTGAAAAATGGCTCCAACAATGTAACAAAACTGATATGTTTTCGGTACCAAGTTCTTACGCTGCAAAATTAATTTACATGAATTTTTGTGGTGTTGTTCACGCAACTTGTGGCTATTAGTACGTTATAAATATACATGTAAAGACATATACATATATATACATTCATATACATTCATTGTGAAATACTTTCACGAGGACTCAAGAAATGCATATTTACATATATATTGCGACTAGCGGCAGTTCTTATTGTTTACCTTTTTAAATCAGTGGGACCGTAGTCGCATTGCCAAAATATTCCAAGCAATATAACACATATAGTTGTCTCTTTCAAGGTCTTAATGAAGTAGCTAATTAATGAGAACCTCATTACTGTGTCATAGCGCCATAAGCGTATTATCGGACGGAATGTCCTATTGATATTATTTCAGGAAACTCTCCATATTTGATCAGAGGTAAGGGGATGGCTTAAAATGGCAATTATTTGCTATTCTTGAAATAAATTAAACAAGAAAGGAAGCTTCGGCTTGTATACCCTTACAGACTGCAATTGGATCAATTAAAATCTATCCCTATCTAATATAGTATTAATTACTTTCATATTTATTTTATTTTTACTTTAACATTTTTATTACATTTTTTTACATGCAAAGTAAAAAGCAATTTTCTTCCCAATTTACCGATCTGTATGGCGTTAAGGTAGCCATATGATACAATTGTCCGATGCTTATGAAATTAGAAATGAAATTCGAGACTAATACAAATTCACATAGATTGACTAGATTGACTCGACTGTTGATGCTGATCGAGAATACATATATATACTTTATATGGTACAAAATGGCTTCTGCGTTGCAAACTTCTGACTAAATAATAATAATACATAATAATAATAGATTGCAAGATTATAACATTTATAACTTTGCCGTTTTTCAACATATAATGAATATATATTTGACCGTAAAATAAAAAAAAAGAAAGGAATCCGAAATAAATTTTCCCAATTCATAAACTGGTGAAAAAAATAAACAGGTATGTATAATACTTTCTGAGAAATTTAACGTCAAATTCAGAAATGTGTTTTTGTTTTTCCGAAGTGTATCCAGAGATATGTGAGCGAGTATGTGTAAAAATTAAAAGATATTTTATTGACTTCTGTTTTGCTTTTATTTTTTTTTTTTGCCAGCATTTGAACGCATTTGACTTGAGTCACGTTCTCACTTACTCATTTCGTTTTCTGTCGGGAAGCACTTTCACTGACTTATACCAGAGCATGATGGAATGACATAAGGTGGTCCCGCCGAGAACTGAAATCCGCTTATTGTATGCTTGTAACAAGTGCGAGTGAAAGGGACATAGTATTCTGAGTGTCGTTTTAAGTGTGAGTGAGAAGGCAATGTGATTGTTGACTAACCCTTAGCATGTCCGTATAGTTATAATGTGCCATTTATAATAAAAAGGCAGGATATTTTTTTAAGTTTAATTTTTAACAATTTGGAATTACCAATAGAAATTTCTAATAGAAATTTGGTTGGGTTAATACTTAACTTTAAAATATATTCTAATTTCAGTCATCGACTATCTCTCTTCGAGTGCGGACGTCGTTGTCTTTCCAACTATCAGTGGTTTTCGCAATTTGCTTCCCTTCTATTCGCTCTCTTTGGCCTATATATTTTTCCAAATTTTCTATCGCGCACGTGTGCTTTTTTTTTTTAACTTTTGTGCATAAATAAGCGGGTACCATGGCCCCCGGTCCACCTAACCTTGGGGATAACCGCTTTGCCAGTCTTAGCGCTAGCCCCAAAACTAAGAAAAAAAGATCGTATCAAAAACTTCAAGAGGATTTCCCAGAACTCCCCTTAGCCCAACAAAAAAACCCAAGATTTATCGTCATCACGTCTAAATCATTAAAACCTCTAACAGAGTTCTCCTGCTTCGCTGTTCACCGTGCTATTAAGCACATAAGCAAAGAAGTCTCCAAGATCTCTACTCTGCGGGATGGAAATCTTGGTAAACTCCAGAGAAGTTGCTGATAAGTTCATCAAAGTTATCTCTTTGCACGGTATTGTCGATGTTGAATGCAAACTCCACCAATCTCTAAACTTTGTTAAAGGCACCGTTTATGCCCCTTGTCTAATAAATGTTCCTGAAACAGAGATTGTTGAGGAACTTAAGTCCAAAAATGTGCACAGCGTTTACAAATTCACAAAAATAATTGATGGCAAAGCGAAACCTTTCGGTAAAATTCTTGTCACTTTCGACTCCTACAATTTACCAAGCAAGCTCGACATTTCTTGGCATACCGTGAAGATTAGAGAATACTTTCCCAATCCAATGAGGTGCAAGTCTTGTCAGTTACTAGGCCACACATTAAAGTATTGTAAGAACTCAGCAACATGCGTTTCTTGTAATCTCCCCCCACACCTTCCAGTGCCCTGCACTCGCATTTTTTGCGCCAACTGCAGAGGCGATCACCCGGCTTCGTCTTCAACATGCCCGAAGTATCAAGATCAGAGAGATCTACTTTGCATAAAAACAAGCAAGAAATGCAGCTTCCGTGAAGACCGTATAATCTTACAAACACAAAAAAATAAAAACCATTCATCGACTACCTTCGCTTCTATCGCCAACTCCGCAAACAAGACTTCTTCGGCCGACCAAACCCCGAACAAAACAACAACCAAAAACGACACGAGCACCAAAACTCCAAAGCCCGACAACGTCAACAATACGACCTCTTCCACGAACATGCCATCCACATCGCTATCAAAGCCCACTTCTCTGACCACCGTAGTCCGAAGTCACTTATCAACTCAACTGCTCTCCACCGCTCATCAGCAATCAGCAAACCAAAGTATTGTACCAGAATCTCAACCTTACTTCAACGAAACAATCTATCCTAGGGACCTTTGCTCAAATAGCACATCTGATTCAGATTCACCAATGGAAACACTTGACTAGTTCAGTATTTTCATTATAAATCCATTACTAACTAAATACTATTTAAATATTATTTTATTAAACCATGCCAATCAAAATCTTACAAAGGAATATAAACGGAATTTTTAATAACTACAACGAACTTAAACTTCTCATGAATAACAATCTCCTGACATTTTATGTTTGCAAAAAATTAACTTTCCATTTAACTTTAACAATTTTGTATGCCCAAAAGGCTATATCGGATATTTCCAAAACTTACCACAAAACATCGGTGCCAAGCAAGGTCGACACCTTATTAAACAGAACATTCCACACACTTACCGCAACTTAAACTCCCATATACTTTGCTCTGTTTTGGAGCTTAATTTAAGCATTGTTTTTAAGATTTTCAATATTTACATCCCTCCTAATCAAGGTTTTAGTACAGCCGAGCTGTCTACCATCACGGAAAGCGAACAACAACGGTACTTAGTGCTAGGGGACTATAATTCGTGGAGCTCTCTTTGGGGATCCCCTAAAACTAACACAAGAGGTAGAAAAATTGAGAGTGTAATCGCAGATCTTGATCTGATAGTCCTTAACGATGGATCTCCCACACACTTATCCACCCACAATTCTCTCACCCACGTTAACCACTCTTTGATAACACCACGAATAGCCATAGGTGTAGTTGGACCATCTTTGCCAATCTTCATGGAAGTAACCACTTCCCCATATCTATAGCTTTTTCATAAAATCTTAATTTGGATACTACCTTACCTCTACCAAAATATAAGTAAGATTTAGCCAATTGGGACGCATACAGATCGAAGTGGCGAACAAACAGCTGCAAACTGGAGGACAGGTTGTTTAAGCTATCAAGTTGCACAAATTACTAAAGGGATCAGAACTGCGGCAAACTCCAGTATACCACAAACCAAAAAAGGTCGCGCGAAAAGCAGCAGTTCCTTGGTGGAATAACACCCTTCAAAATCTAAGAAATGAAAAACAACAGCTTTTCGCGGTTTACAAGGCCAGAATGTCCGATACCAACCTGATGCATTACAAAAAAGCAAACGCAGTTTTCAACAAGAAAGGAAGCTAACTTCGCACGCCGAAGTTCGTATACCCTTGCAGATTCTAATTGTATCAATTATAATCTATCCCAATACAATATAATATGAACTACTTTCATATTCATACAATTTTTACAGTTTTACATTTTTTTACATTTTTACATGTAAAGTAAAATTTTATTTTTCTTTACATTTACCGATCGTTTGTATGGCAGCTATATGATATAGTCGTCCGATTCTTATGCAATTTACAACAAAATTCTGAAAAAATATAAAATACTTGTACCTCAAAGTAGAAGAAATTATGTTGAAAACTGACAAAGTTATAATTTTTTTTCTAAAAATTTCCCGACCGTTCCTATGTAAGCTATATGATATAGGAGTCAGATTTTTATAAAATAAAATCTAAAAATCAGAAACAATATATAATGCTTATAACCGAGAGTTTATCAAGATATGTTGAAAAACAGTGAAGTTATAATTTTTTTTCAACAAATTAACGGATCGTTTATATGGCAGCTATATGATATAGTCGTCTTATCTGACCAGTTCCGACATATGTACGAGTGAGAGTATATAGAAGACTATCTGAAAAGTTTCATTACGATAGCTTCAAAACTGAAGGACTAGTTTGCGTAGAAACGGACGGACAGACGGACATGGCTAGATCGACTCGGCTGTTGATGCTGATCAAGAATATATATACTTTATAGGGTCGGAGATGACTCCTTCACTGCGTTGCAAATTTCTGAGTGAAATTATAATACCCTGCAAGGGTATAAAAACGCAGTACTTCGAGCTAAGCGGGAGTGCCTGGAAAATTTTACTTCCAGGATATCCCCTCTATCTTCATCCAAAAAAGTTTGGTCCGATGTTAAGAGGCTGGCAGGTGTGCCACCACAACCATTTCGATTGTTGACGTGCAAATCAGGTATCGGAGCAGGTGCTCAGAGGATTGCCGAAGAGTTCGGGCAGCTCTGGTCTAACTATTCTGCAAATAGTAACTTCTCAGCCGAATACGTTCTACGAAAAGAAGCTTATTTATCCCGACCCTACAATCCGATTTGTCTGTCGACGGATAGCAAAAGCTTAGAAGCAAATTTCACCCTAGCCTAGGATATCTTATCCTATTCTCAAAGAAATGCCGCTCTCCCTCAAATTTAAACTGTTAAATATATATAATCTAATGTTTGATTCCGGTATATATCCACACACTTGGAGATCAGCCACTAGCATCCCAATACCCAAACCCAATACACCGAATGCCGAAATTAACAGCTTCCGCCCCATCTTCCTCCTATCCTGTTTAGGGAAAACAATAGAAAAAACTATAGCCCGTCGACTTATGTGGTACATAGCCCGGAATAACCTTATCTGACGGATCTTATCTGACGGATTTTGAAAGAGCCTTCGACCGCGTAGAGATTCACACCGTGCTTCGTCAGCTTGAGCGCTGGGGCGTTTGTCCAAGGCTTTATAACCTTATAAAGGCCTTCATGACCAATCGATCTTTCAGAGTTCGGGTCAATAACAATACCTCCAACACCTACAGCCTCTACAACGGCATTCCACAAGGCTCCCTACTCTCAGTAGTGCTCTTTATAATAGCTTTTGATAAAATAAATGATGTTTTAAAAAGACAGGATATACATCTTTCTATATATACAGATGATGCTATCTTTTTCACAAAACTAAAATGTTAATACCATAGCTTGCAAATAAGTGTTGACCGTTTTTTTTCCTTACGCTCTACTCGCGCTAAAAACAGAAAAAAGTATGCATCCTCGCTCTCGCTCTAAACAGCCGACGTCGTTTCTCTTTTTTTCGGTTTTCTGTTTAATGCTTTACGTTCAGCTGTGGCAAATGCGCGCTCTTTTCAAGCTCTCTTACCGATGATCGATACGAGGTGACGCTCGCTCAGAGCGACAATTCAAAAGACCGATTCACTGAAAAGGTCTCCGCAAATGATATTTTTTTGGTAATTTGTTTTCTTTGGACGTTAGGTCTTTTTGAAATTTTAAGCCTGAAAGAAACAAATCCTGAAGTTTTCTTTTAATCAATTTATTTAAAATTAATTAATTAAGTTTAATAAGTAATAACACGTTTAGGTTGTCCGAATTAATTGAACTACATACGTCGTTCACTTAAGATAAAAGGCAAATTCATACAGACACATACACATGTGTTTTTGCAAAGGAAACTTCACATACACACATACATGCGTAAAAAAACCTTTTTACTCTTCGTTTAAGAGCAAACGAACCGTGAATGGACAAAGCAAAAGAGAATGAAAAAAACAGCTTGTCAGCTGATCGTGAGCATTATTTTTATAAAAGCAATTCAATCGGTTGCTCTTAGAGTCTTCGCTTCAATTCTAAGAAAAAAAACCTTTTTTGCGATCGCACGAATCGGTCAACCGTTATTTGCAAGCTATGGTTAATACTGTTAAAGAAAAATTTGTACATATTTTAAGTGATATAGATTCCTGGGGAGCCGTTTCCGGGGCTTCTCTAGCTATAGAAAAATATAAATTGCTTCATATTTGTAGTAAGCACAGATGTTCCCTACCCTATATAAACTAAGAAAACAAAAGAATTGTAAATGTAACCAGTCTAACTATTTTAGGCATAATCTTTGACACCAAACTGCTCTTCAATGAACATTGTATTAAATTAAGAAAACAACTCGAAAATAGATTTAATATTATAAAACTTGTATCATCTAAATATTCTAGGATTCATATTAACACACTTACAGGAACAACTCGGGCCCTGATGCTCTCTAAAATTGATTACGGCCTTCCTGTTTATGGATGCTGTGCAAAGTCTCACTTAAGCAAGTTGCAGGCTCCATAACATGGTGCAATCCGACGAGCTATAAACGCCTATCCCACCTCTCCCATCGCTTGCATATTAGCCGAGTCTGGCCTACCGAGCATTCAGTCTCTGAGAGAAGAAATTGCATGGTCATTTCTTCTAATTTCTAAAAGACACTCAACAGATAACATCCTGTTATGGAAAGCCAAGCCAAGTAAAATGTCTAAGCCCCCGGCATATTGGGATTGTAACAAACCCAATGAGAATCTGGAAATTTATAACGCCTGTAAAAAGAATACCACCCAAGCAGAGTTCCAGACTCGTTTTCATTCCGTACAAGAAAAACTCGGCTCTATAACATGGCTCTACACAGACGGCTCGAAAACAGATCACGCTCCAACATTTGCTGTTGTCGATAGCAACGGTAAGATAATCTCAGGAGGAATGCTGCCTTCATACAACTCCATCTTTACTGCCGAAGCTTTTGCCATAAGCCTGCCTCTTCGCCACCAAACAAACCAAGCGCTTTGTTATCTGTACAGATAGCCTTTCAACTTTATTATCTTTACAAAACTGGGGCCACACCGATCCCACAATCCAAAAGATAAGGAAGCTATCCACCACAAATTCAAACAAGATTACCCTTTTATGGGCCCCTAGTCACCAAGGAATAAATGGCAACGAACTAGCAGATCGGGCCGCACAGGACATAAGACTCCAACCGTCTTTTCTTTTCACACCATTTAACACCAAAGACGTAAAAAACAGAATTCATCTTCACCTCAAGAACAAACAAATTTCGGAATGGGACCTATATGACCACCGATATTTCTCTATCAATACTACGTACTCAAATATTTCTCTGCCTGCCTACCTCGGAAAGCAGGCCTGCTCAACATTCATCCGCCTACGCATTGGACACACTTGTGCTACACACGAACACATTCTCACAGGAACACCACGACCCTATTGCCTCTGTGGCGAACGACTTGAAATTGACCATCTACTTGACTCACTCCAATTATCTTTTGAAAAGCGCCAGGGTTTCCATTTTGGGGCAAAAAAAACCTTCAGATACTTTAAAAATAGAGTCACCAGAAAACAGGCCTTAGCAGCTAGTACTCATTAAAATAATTCATTAGGTTTAGTATTGTATACTAGATTTAACTTTGTTTGTTTTCAATAAAAGGAAATTGCAAAATTATCCAGCTCTTTTCTTTTAATTTTTTTGTTATTTTAAAATATTCTTGTGTTTAATGATAAAAAATGTTCTCTAGCTCCTTGAGCTTATTTTTGAAGTGATCCGACGGTTTAATAAGGCCGCCGTGAGACACCTCATCTACATAAGTGAATGTCGAATTTTGTTTGAAGTCGTCACTTAGTCTTATCTTATCAATTAAATAACCGGCAACATACTCTATGACATCCTCAGTCATCTCATCCATTTTATAATTTTCCTTTATCTCTTTATCTCCACATCTGATAACCATCTATACAAAGTGGTACGGCTGGGTAATGGAAATCCTTTTTTGGAAAGGTGGTTATACGCTCGAGGGCCTGCGGTGTGGAGACAAATAGCTGCCGATATGTCTTCTGAAGTAAATGTGGCTTTTTCCACCATTTTTTAGAATTTTAATTTGAGTCTCGGTGAAAATTTTCCCTAGAGGCTCTTCTAATTGGTGAAACTCTTCAATCTTTTGTAAACGGTGTAAATTGTACTCCAATTATTTGCCTCAGGCTCTGGTTTTCATAGGATAAAGAACAGCTCCTACAAACACAGTCACATAATTGTGTCCAAATATGTACATGTTTTACTATTTTACTTTAATTTACTGTTTGCGTACTGGAACTTGCGTAGCCTTCTTTTAAATTTTCTGGTTCAGGCTCTATTCCTGATGTTGGAATCTGCAGTTTATTAACTCAACCATTAGTCAGTCGAAAAGACTTGCTAAAACAAAGACAATGGCAGTCCCGCAACTCTCCGAAATTTACTTAAACCAATTGTTGGCGCAAATCAAAGAATTGCACTACTACGATGGCACACCTGGAAAGCTATTTTCTGGTTCAGGCTCTATTTCTGATGTTGGAACGGCATCTTTACTAAGTTGCCTTTATTTATATGCCAGACCTTTGATAGGTGCAGACTTCCACTGCGAATCACTAGTGTGGCACCGACTTGCAAGTTTTTACCCATGCTGCATCCCAGGCTTTGTTCCCACAATTGTCTTTTCATACTACACCTCGGAACATGATCCAAACTTACAACTTTGCATCCAAATTTGCAATATTTCATTTTATGTACACGCTTAAGGGTTAATGACAGAAAAAACAAAAATTCGCCCGGACACAACCTTTCTCCACAACAAACAAACGAGCACTGCAATAAGTGTATACTTCGTAAAACTTCGGCTGCCGACAGTATCACCTTATGTCATTCCATCATGTACCAGGGAAGCTTCTTATTCAAATCCACTCAACTCGTTTGGAGCATTGTACCTTCGAATGCAAGTTTTTTTTTTGTCATTCATGCAGATGTCTATAACAAATGTATACATTTTCTAAAGAAATCGTGAAAATTTGTCAAAAGGACATATTAATTGATTCGTGGGCGCCCTAGATAATGTGATTGAAGTTTGCCAAGTTGCGGAACAAATTAATAAAAAAAATACGAAGCCATGTTATCAAAGCCTACTGTAGTGCATCCACATATGAGTTCTTGTTACTCAGCATAAATATTGAGCGGCAACACTTGGTTAGCCGAAATCACAACACTTTGTTGTTATACCAATAATATACATAGGGCATTGCCTTCGTCACTTAGCGACAGCGTGCCAAGTGCCCACACACTTTTCAAGTGCAAACGTAATATGATATGCACTCATTGCATTCATCGTTTAGAGCCCCGTTCAGCACAGTTCACATAATGACTGCTTATATACATATGTGCATGCATAACTCTCTCGCTCTGCCCGTCTTACATTTTTTTACTTTAATTATATAAAAAATATATATAACGGCTGCTCTGCCACTGCCCCCGGCAGCAGCGCAGCCTTTGTACGGACACTGACATGTCGCTCTCATCAATAAAATAATAAATAAATATCTATATTATTCAACTGAGAACCTATGATTGTTCTACATATTATTCACGAAGGAAACACATATATTACATGGCGACCGTGACACAGTGTTCCTAAAAATTTAAAACTAAAACACAAAAAAAAAAATGTGAACAATTAAAAAAAAAAAGTTTGGAGGGGGGCGTAGAAACTTATTCGGGGTTTTGCGCGACGTGCGTCTTGGGTGTTTATTTAAAGAAGTAGAAATTGAAACTAATTACAAAAAGACTTAAAAATATCATCGGGGAGCAGATTGGAAGCTCATCGGAGAGAGAGGAAGAGAGAACGAACGGGACATTGTGAGACTGCAAGCGGAGTCACACTGCCTCTCGAAAATAAGCGCCTTTGGCGTGAACAAAAACAAGCAACAACAAACAAACACAAATTTTGAGCGAAAGCAAAAGTTGAGCAACATCGAGTCATGATTTTCTAAAACAATATTATATGAAAACCGTAGAGAGAAAACTGATCAAGGAAAACGCTTATCAAAGGAAAGGTTTATCTGAGACAGACAAAGTCGAGCGAACATCAGCAGAGAGCAAAGTGTGGAAGGCATGGCAAATCTTTCTACACCATCGGGGGAGCAACCACCAACGTGGAAAGCACCTGCTCCTGTTGAGCAATGGGACGCTCCAAGCCTACAAGAGGCCCTAGAGTTGTGTCTCAACGATGGACCTCGCCTCACAATAGCTGAGTACAGGGCCCGATAGGATTCCAGCAAACCTATCCACAAACGAAAAAGAAGTGGAAAAAAGATAAAACTCATGCAACAAAGAAGCCGAAAGGCGAAAGCGCTGCTCGAAAAATACTAACCACTGCTATATACTAACAACATATAACTGATATTGGTTTATATAGAGCAAAATATTGTATATCAGTTATATAAAAACTAACAAACAAAATGTTTTTCTCAATTTTCAATTTTATCGAATGAAATCTATGCGATTATGCCAGCAGATATTTTATTAATTTATTTAATTTATCAAATTTGAATTCCAAATTTTTTTCTTAGGCCCTAAAATCAAAGAAAGCTGGTCAGGAAAATATGCAAAAACAGGAATGTTTACGTATATATATTTAAAATTTTTTTAAATGAATGAATAACAATAAAATAAATAAAATCTTTACAGAAAATCTTAGTAATCACAATAATACCTATAGATTGGAAGTATATCTCCCAAAATGGGAGTTGTCACGTCAGTGGACTGCTGTTGTTACGTCAGTGGACTGCTAACGTTATTAACAAAGTAGAATCAAACAATATTGACCTAATTGAGTACATATACTCTTATTAATAATCGTTGTCATCATGAGTGCAATTTTTTTTTACAAAATATACAAGTTGCACAATAAATGTTTAAAGAAGAAGTATTTAAGTAGAGCAAACGATCTAGATAAGATTAAAAAAAAAATGATAGTGTTCAATTTCATACCCATTTAATGGATGATTGTGTTTTCTCTAAATATGAATTTTAAATAAAATTATGGCATTTAATACTATAGAATTGGATAGCTGTCTTAATGAAACAATTATTTAAGACCCAGAACTTAGAATGCGTGCATTAACTAAATACTTTGCCATACGTCTCAGTAAAGGAGATCGTGGATTACCATCCCACACTCGGTGAAACCACGATCCTTATGGTAAAATTGCATAGATATTGCCATGGAATGAAACGATTTGTATGCAAAATTGAATAGAATAAGAACAGAATAAATCCTAAAAATCTCTTAATCAAAACAGACCAATTCAAGGGAGAACAATAAAGAAACATGCAGAAACATTAGTCAACTGCTATAATGAGGCGCGTATTTAATACATGGGTAACGAAAAAAATTAAATGATGATCATTGGTCAAGAGTATCAAAATTTTTTGGAAGGCTCAGAGAAAATCTAATATCGATAAAAGAAAAATTCAATTTAGATATCTCTGTACCTACCACTCTTAATACCGCAATAACAGTTGAAACCGATGAAGAATCAACATTGGAAGAGCCAACTGGCGTCGATCAGACAAAGTCAGAAGAGTTCAACGCGAAAATAAAGGAAGAAGATTTAAATAATCTTACCATCCCAGCCGTTTTATTATCAATCGAAGAAAATACAACAGACTCAGACTTAGACTCAAGCGCAAGCATAACTGAAAATAACAACTTCGAAATGGCACAAACAAATATTGACTTCATTAACACTGCATCAAAGCTTATACCAGTTTTCGATGGTAAAGCAGAAAACTTAACCAGTTTTA
>VNJR01012846.1:0-24091 GCA_008042585.1 Drosophila punjabiensis | reverse complement strand
GAAAAAGTGCCCTTTTTGGCACTTTTCAAAGCCTAATAACGCGAAAACCTTACGTGCCCCAGAGCTGGTTTTAGGGTTAAATGAAAGCCTCATCTTTTTTCTTCAATTCCTTCAATTCCTTCTTCTTCACCAGCGTGGCACCTCAGGTTCGCCAGCTATAATGCTTTTTCTGAACTTACTTTTGACCCAAAATTCTGCTATGTTGGAGCCCTGGTAATTCAAAATTCAAATTGTAACGGCTCGTCTATACGTTGGGAACTTGGATGTTATATTATAACAGTAACTACGAAGTTTTCAACCTTAAGCCGAGACTCTCACATTTTTTTTATATTTTCTTTAGGTATTATAATTGAACAAAAAAAAATGTATAATTACATTTTTCTAATAACTGACTTAAAGCTGTTTTCAAAATCTTCAGTGAAGATCTGAGAAATTTTCTAACCTGATCTGCAACAAATATTGCCAATGCATAATGCATACAAAAAAATACATTTGCCTTGCGGCCGAATCATAACTCGCTATTTTTGAATGGTCAGAAAATATATCCGCAATGCGATCGGCGCAGAAGAACAACCACATATACCAACCATAATAATTAAAAATAAAACAGATACAAAATTAATTTCTTAAAGTTTATTTTATATACTCTGATATGGCTCATAATAGGGCTTTTGCTTTCTGGATGACCATCGTAGTCATTAGTTTGTTCAGTAGTCGTTCTTCTTCCAGGAGCAAACACCCGGCAGAACTCGTGTTAAATCGAGGAGAACACCCCAAAAAGCCTTCCAACTGTGCGGCCCTGCAATGAAGAGTGTACAGGTACGTTTATACAATGTGTATGAACGTCTTGTGCGTTTGTATTACCTTTGCCGGGCCTAATCGATCCAAATGGTGTGGTGGTCTGAGACTACCTGTAATCATTTCATTCAATCTTCCTTGTGTATTTTCTTTGGTGTGATTTGTTATTGTTAGACCGTTGTCTTCCAGTACCCTGTGTTTGGAGAACCGAGGTGTTAGCTTGTCCCTCCTGACACTTTTGCTGGGATCGTTAGTCCCCAAGCGTATCTCGAGAACTTGTGCTATTATGGTTAGTACATTTTTTTTTGTTTACAAAATACAAGTCTATGTGCAGGTATATATTATTTTATTTGGTCTTCTGTCGTACCTCTGCATTTGGCAACTGTCGCAATTATTTATCGTTTGCGTAATCACCTGTTTCATATGCAGGAAAAACACCTTCCTCTTTCGATGAGCTAAGGTTTCGCCTATTCCTCTATGATTGCTTGGATTCGAATTGTTAACACCAAGTTTTCCGGAATCAACAACGCTACCGTTCTTGTAGGCTTTAGCATTTACTTTAGTTTACGACCAATTGTTTCGTCATTAAAGTAGTTGTCTGTCCAAATTATTCGCAGTTTGTTCCTAAATGAAATTTGCTTTACTACTCTCGGTACTTTCCCTTCACGTATCACCACATGAATGTTATATTCATTCAACGGTCTTTCCGATATTGGGAATCCTAGTTGGAAGTCTTTCCCAGAGGAGTGAATCGTTTCTCCGTTTGTCGCTATTTCTGAGGCACCATCTAATACATTGAGTTCTGGTTGAATTCTGCGTAATGCATCCGCCACTACATTCAAGGAACATTTGGAGCCTCCACCTTACGGGGAATCGGGTTCCTTGACACTCATGAGCCAAATTAGTAGCCTATGGTCCATGACTATTTTGAATTTCGTGCCAAATAAATAATGTCTTAAAGGCTTAATTGCCCAGATATTGGCAAGCATCTCATATTCAATGGTCGCATAATTTGTTGCCGTTCCTGAAAAGGTCCAACTAGCGTATGCTATTGGTCTGTCCGTTCCCAGGTTTCCCTGGGATAGGACGGCTCCAATTGCATAGTTGATTGCATTCGTGGTTAGTATGAATGGCTTATCAAAATCAGGAAACTGTAAAACCGGATCGTTACATAATAAGGTTTTGCACACCTCAAATGCTTCTTTGTATTCCTGATCCACCTGTACGGCCTTCTTTCCCTTTAATTGTCTTGTCAATGGCATGTTATAGCCACAACATATTTTATGAATTTCCTGTAGTATTCCAAGAGCCCTAGAAATGATTCGGTTTAATACCCTGTTGGGTGACTACGTGTCCTAAATACTCGACTTCTTTTCTAAAAAATTCTGTAAGTATCTTGAAAACTTTCCCTAAGTCTGTGATGTGTTCTTGCAACGAAGCTGAGAACGCCATAATATCGTTCATGTATATGAGACAACACTTCCCCAGAAATTCGCCGAAAATGTTGTTCATTAATCTTTGGAAGGTTGCGGGAGCGTTATTTAGCCCAAACGGAATTCGCACGTACTTAAAGTGTCCCCCTTCCGCAGAGAAAGCTGTCTTCGGGACATCCTCCTCTTGTAATTTGATTTGGTGGTATCCACTCGCCAAATCCAAAGTTGTAAAATATTTTGCTCTACCCAAACTATCAAATACATAATTAATAATCGGTAGATATCTGTATTTGTCTTTAAAAACCTTCTCGTTTAGTTTCCTATAGTCCACCACCATTCTCCATTTCCTTTCTCCTGATACATCCTTCTTCTTGGGCACCAGCCAAACTGGTTTACTCAATGGAGAGTTTTGATAATCTTCTAATCTAGTAATTTGTCCAACTGCGTCTCACTTTTTGTCTTTCCTTGAACGCATATCTGTAAGGTCTGGCGTGAATCGGTATATCATATTTTGTTCTGGTTTGGTGCTTGACCGCGTTAGTGAAAGACAAGTGGTCTCCTTCTTTATAGAATACCTTTGTGTATTTCCTAAAACTTACTTGGAGCCCTTTAAGCTCTTCGCTATTTAAATGTCCAGTCCTAATCTTGTGTAACGGTATATTTTTATCCCCGCTCCCCTTTTCTTCTATGTTGTTGAGTTCAAAATGTTGCTCGGTTTTGAAATCGGCGACCTTTAGTGATTCTTCTAAAAAGAAGTCCTGGGCTTCCTCTGCATAGTTTGTTACTTCCACCAGGCTCTGTCCAGCCATTGCCTTGTAAATACCATCCGAAATGCTTATATCCTCCTTTACTGTTGTTTTACATAATAAGAAATCCCAGTTAGGAGCCTGAACTGGCACGTGGATAACCCTTTTGTTCCTTCCTTCGATAATGCTTCTCAACTACCTATGCTTCGAATTCTTCTTCACCGGCTGTTGTTAGTATGATTGATTCTCCTAACGTGTACTTAGGTCTATAGTGTACGTGTACTTAGATCTCTATGGTGTGTTTAGTTTACTGTGTATTTAATTGTGGAATATTTGCTGCTTTTTTGTGTTTATTGTAACGCTCCGTGGGGTAAAATGGAGGAATTATGTAATTATTTTGAAATCAGTATTTTTCTTTATATCGATTTAAATACTACAGCAATGGGCTATCTAGGTTTCTTTTATTTATTTATTATAAAAATGTTGTCTTTTTCTTGTTTTTTTTTTATTTTAATTTAATTAAATTAATTTATTTAATAATTTTAATTACTTTCTTGTTGATCACTGCTACCGGCATGCCGAAGCTAGTTGATCGACTGTGCGATACAGCCTCACAACCAAATGCGAAAAGTCATTGCCATTAGGGGACGTTATTCCATTAAAATCCTCAATTGTCCAAACTATTCCACGCTAGGCGGCCGCCTTGTGCACTACAATGCGCCGCCCAATACATGTTAATACATACATTGATTAATACATACATGGATCCCAATTTATTATTCACTTTCATCCCCATGCTAAACGACTGCTCTGTGCGTTACAGTGCACCGCCTAATACATGTTGACGGAAGTATAATCTCTTCATAAACCAACATTAATTTTTTTTTTATTAATTATTTTTCTTTATCCATCCCCATGTCTAATACATGTTAATGGATATTAAATATATGCTTTCATACTTCAATTATTATTATTTTTTATTTTTATTTATTTCCTTGTTTTATTTAAGTAATTTCTTCTGCCTATATTTATTTTTTATTTAATTATTTTTTATTCAATTATTTCCTTCTGTAATTTACATCATTGCTTCCCTTATTCTTCCTTCATATTTTTATTTCATTCCCCCATGCTACACGGCCGCCCTGTGCTATACAGATGCCGTCTAACACATGCGAATGGAGAGAATACCTATTTTATTATTGTGCCATATTTCTTGTGTTTGAACTCCTATCTCTTATATCGACACTCCAATGTCTCGAAGCCGATCGAACCTTTCGCTTCTCTATTCGTATAAGTTAGAACTTGGCAACAACCGTTGCTACTCAACCCAAGCTGCCTGCAACATCCGCCTAACGATCGTTCGACCGAGCTGTTCGGTATGCATCGAACCGACGACAACCACACCCGTCTACCGAGTCTCGTCGACAGCTGACCATTTGATCGAACTGTTTGATGCAACCTCGAACCACCAGCACATTCGATCGCTCGCCGACGCACAGTAGCGCCTTTTCTCATTTTACGTTGCAAAAATCATAACTTTTGAACCAAATAAGATATTCAAATAATTTAAACGGCAACTGGCAGGTAATTGTTGTAAAATTTACATATGAATTGGATAATTTCCCATTAATTCGCCCTTTTATAGGTTATCAAAGTGGCAAAATCGATTTTTTTCTATTAAGACAATTTTTTTTAATTTTTAATCTTTATTTTTATGTATTTGCTTAAATAAAAATATTTCGAATGCAAAAAAAAAAATATTTTAATTTATCAAAAAAATTTTGGGTAACCATAAAAAAAAATGTTGTCTTTTTTGTATTAGTATTTTCAAAAAAACAGTTTTAAGGAACCATTTTTCATTCAATACAAAAAAAAAAAAAAAACATGAACAAATTCAAAATTTTAACCCTAATAAACGTTTTTGCGCTTAAGTAAGACCATATTTTTTTGGTATTTTGGTATATTTTACCCCAGAGTTGCTTTGGTTTATGCCGTTGCATATCCGCAGACGCAGCGTGACGCAGCCGATGAATGTTGATTTTGGTCCAAAAAATATCCACAAAAGTCGTAATTATACTCGGTGGCTTTCATTGGCTTCAAAAGATATGGACTACTTTAGCCAGAAAAAAGTGAAAAATTAACACCTGGTAGGTAGCGATTTACCTGTGCAAGCCCAATCCCAGCTTATTTTACAGGTAATAAATGTATCTATAATTTAAAGAAAAAAACATGACGATAGGTAATCTACATTTTAATTAATGCTACCTGAAAGTGGACCAATATTCAAATATTTCAAAAAATGGAAATATTTTTCAACTTTGAATATCTTCTATCCTAAAAGTGATTTTATTTTAGATTCTTAATCCTTGGAAATTCTCTGTCGATTAAGTATGGTTAAAATCGTTTTTGCGAAATCGACTTTTTTATTTTTGCTACCATCAGCGTGGTCAAGTTGTCCACGCTGACCTCGGCGCCGAGATGCGTCTCCAGTTGCCTCCGCTCTCTGACGAATCTTCCGCAGGCGAACACTACGTGCTCGGCGGTCTCCTCGAGTTCGTCGGCAAACCAAGTGCAGGCAGCGCTGTCCGTGTGCCTCAGTCTGTGGAGGTAACCTCTGAAGCACCCATGCCCGCTGAGTACTTGGGTCAGGTAGAAATTAACCTGGCCGTGTTTTCTACCAAGCCACTCCTCCAACCTAGGGATTAACCGGTGGGTCCATCGCCCCTTCGGCGAAGCTTCCTAGCGGGATTGCCAGGTTGAAAGGGTGGCCGTCTTGGCAGCAGAGCGTACCAGCTTCTTCTCAGCCAGCGAGAGGGCTCTACCGTGAAGCTGCTCAAAAGGGGTGGCCTGTTCTTTGGCGAGGAGATCCAGCGGGGGGGTACCGGCTAGGACCAGAGCCGCCTGGTCAGACACCGTACGGAACGCGCTGCAAACTCGCAAAGCGGCGAGGCGGTGCGTGGCGTTCATTCCCCTGCTATACGAGGGTGTCTCCATTGCATGCGCCCATACAGGGGCAGCATACAGCAGAGTTGCTCTCGTCACGCTCGTAAGAAGGAGTCTGCTAGCCTGCTTGGGTCCTCTGCGGTTCAGCATTATCCGGGATAGAGCTCTGAGCGATGTTGATGCTTTCTGGCTGGCATACGCGAGGTGCTCACGGAAAGAGAGCCTGGTGTCCAGCTTCACTCCTAGGTATTTAATCGATCTAGACGAGCTAATCGATGCGTCGCCTACTCTAATCGTAGCGGTCTCGACCTTCTTGCGGCTACTCACGAGTACGGCTTCAGTCTTCTGCGGCGCAAGTTCCAGGCCCACGCTGGACAGCCACGAGCTAATGGCCTCGATGCACGAGTTACAGGTAACTTCGGCAACAGAGAACTCCTTGTCAACAATGACCACCGCAATGTCGTCGGCGAAGCCCACTAGCTCGGTCGGACCGGGCAGAGAGAGGCGCAGCACCCCGTCGTACATCGCGTTCCAGAGTAGTGGAGCCAGAACTGATCCTTGAGGAACCCCACATGAGAGCTCCACCACTTCCGAACCCTCGGTAGTGGCGAATTCCAGCGAGCGGTCCGAGAAGTAGCTGCGAATCATCCTCAGGAGGTAAGGGGCGACTCCAAAACTGGTTAGGGCCTCCATGATGGAGTCCCATCTAGCCGTGTTAAAGGCATTTCGGATGTCCAGAGTGACAACCAGGCAATACTCTTTTGAACCGCCTTTCCAACGCTTGCCAGCGATTGCCAATTTGGCAATGTCGACCACCTTAGCAATGGCGTCGACCGTCGATTTCGTTACGAAAGCCAAATTGTGTTTCCGAAAGGTCGCCTGCCTCACGGATCGCCTCCTCAAGACGGGTGCCGATTAGGTGTTCTAACACCTTGCCGACGCCGTCGATGAGGCAGATTGGCCTAAACGACGCAGGGTCATCCGGGGCAGTCTCCGCAGACCGCATGAAGCTGCTGCATGACATCCTCCGTCATCTGTTCGGCTGCACCAGAGATCGTCAGGCCCTCCATGCTCTCCGAGAACCGCTCGACATCCAGCGTGTCCGCCTTGTAGCTCCTCGCCGGCCCTAGAAGGGGACGTGATGAAAGCGGAAGGTGAGGAGCCAGGTCGGAGAATATGGCGGCATGATCGCTGGCAGTGTAGACCTCGCTGAGCTTCCAAGTGCACTGTGAGGCTTTTGAGCCGCTCACAAACGTGAGGTCGACAACTGAGCCTTCATCGGCCCGGAAGAACGTATGTTGATCCCCAGTATTGAGGAGCGCGACATCGAGCATGGCAAAGGCCTCCAGCAGGGACCTGCCTTTGGCGTTGGTGCAGGTGCTGCCCCAGTCCACCGCCCAGGCATTGAAATCGCCCGCAATCAATACCGGGTGTCGACCTTTCGCATCCGAGGCCAGACGATCTACCCTATCAAAGAACGCTGGCAACGACAGGCTAGGAGCCAAGTATACGCTGTAGTCCACCAGATGCCTGCCATCCCTCGTACAAACCCGCTCGAGGCGAGTACGTGGGACAAGCGGGTGGCTCCTGCGCCACACGTCCAAAGGGCGGCTTTGCCCATGGTATCTGCTGCCCAATTAGGGCTAGACCCGACTCGGCTCGCTTAACGCCGCGAGATCGACGCCATACTCTCTCGTTGTCTGCGACAGCAGGTCTTGTGCTGCCGCACAGTGGTTCAGGTTTAATTGAACCACCTTCATGCCTTGGATGCAGGGCCATCTCTGCCGCAAGCCACCAATGGGCAGCTGCGGCTACCGGCCATGTGGTTGACGTCCTTCTTCGTGGTGTTGGTGCATCTAAAGCATCTTGCAGGATTAGAGCACTCTACGATTTTGTGCCCGTCTTGACCGCACTTGAAGCATGCCTTGTTTCTGTCCACCGAGCTCGTGCACCTACTGGCGATGTGGCCCACCTCCAAGCATTTAAAGCACTTCGGCCGGGCGTCCACTTCCTTTAACGGGCATTTGCACCACCCGATCTTAACCTTGCTCAATTTCGTGAGCAGGGTCGCCTGCTTTGTTTGTCCCCGCTATTTTTTTTTCCCTGGCCTAGGGGGCTTGGTCCTGGCCGTCTGCCGTTCTTTCTGCCCTCCTGCGCTCGTCACTACTGCGTAGCTCGGCTTCAGGCGCTTATCACGGGGCAGGGGGGACGTTTGGCAGCTCCTCTCAGACGAGGTGACCTTCAGAGGACTCCTTGGGGACGATTGGCAGCCCTGGTTTCTAGGCTTCTTATTGCCAGTGTCCACGCTCGTGGTTGCCTGTTGCTGGACTGCCAGCTGGAGTTCCTTTAGCCTGGCGAGAGCGTTCCTCTCTGATTATTCGGGTGGTAAAATCAAGATCGAGTGTTATTTAAAATTATTTTCTTTTGTAGTTTTCAATTAGTGCTGACCTATCGGGATGGCGGTGATTGGAGCGAAGCCCGACTCTGGAGTGGCCCCGATATTTAGTGCTGCGTTGACAATTTTCTGACTGGCGGACTGCCGAAAAGGTTTCGGCGGGGGGTCGCCGAGGGTATATGCTGAGGCGGTAACTCGCGCTTCTGATATCAAGCAAAAGAGGTTCAACTAATAGAGAGATGGAATAAAAACTACTCCAATTTTCTAAAAGATAATGCTGATCTAGCAGATTCGGTCTGTAGTTCATTGCAACCAAACCAGTGAATTCTTCATCTAATTTATAATAAATTGATTAGCTTTGAATTTGTGCAGATTAAACAAAATAAAGTGTAACTCCATTTATGTTGTTTTCTGCACATTGAGAAGAGAAAATGCATCAGGTAAGTTAAGGTTTTTGGCTTTTGTTATTTGCCACACTTTTCTTTTAATTAAGGCTCCAACTCCGTCAACAGCTCTCTTTCCATGAGAACTGACAAAAAAAATTCCATTCTATATTTAAACATTCAATAGTTTTCAAATATCGGTCAAGCTGATCCAAAAGTATTTCTTTTAAACTGTGCGCAACTGCCATCAGAAAAAGTAAATGTTTTGAAAAACTTCTATACTTTTTTTTAAATTTTTATTTATTTTATTTAGAAAATAGCAAAATTCTGCCATTGTAACCCATATCCTTACCTCTGACCGGGTAAGAAGTGTTTTTTAATGTGACGCTCCAACTTACATCAGGTGGCAGAGGCAAGGATAGGTGTCTTAAAACAATTTAAGTATTAACATCAAAGGACAATTCAACATGTAATAAATAATAAAGTTCATTATAGGCCGTACATAAAACGCGGAAAGGGTCGTGCATTTAAAAATTCGATTTACACACATTTAGTGCAATTGGTCGAAAATAACGCGTCTTGAAGGGACCGAGAAACTTAACTGAATTAAGAGATACGATGAAGAAATGTGCCCATTAATGAGTTTTTGAAGGAACATCACTCCGTTGCAGGTCCGACGATCCTTTAGCAAGGGCAGGCACGGAAGACGCAGCCTACCGTTATAGAAAGGGAGGTGACGATGGGATTCCCAGTTAAGTTCCCCGTAGAGCAAACAAAATAAATTGTTTCTGAACTGATTCAATAAGGTCTTGAAATATCGCATATTGTGGTGACCAGAATTGGGGTCCTTCGACCAGCGCTCAACAAAGGCGAAAACCTCTTATGCCAATATGGTCGGTGAAGTTTACGTTATGCTTAAACATAACTCCAAGGTCTGTAACTGAATCGATACGTTCAAGAACACTTGTCCTTGGAATAATTTGCAAGGAAAAAATTTTTTCGAAAAGAAACACATAAACTTACATTTAGAGTTGTTGAGGGATAGCAATTTGTTGTTGCACCAGGACATAATATTGTTCAAGACAGTTTGCAAAAGCGTATGAGAGTTTGAACTCGTCAGTGGCAGACATAGTTTTACGTCATCTGCGTATATCATCACATGGGAATAGAGAACCACTTCAGACAAGTCGTTAATAAAAATGCCAAACAGAAGTGGACCGAGGTGACTCCCTTGCGGGACACCCGAAGTTACATATACACGATTTGAAAATTAACCCTTAAAAGCAACTTTTTGAGTTCGGATCGATAAATAAGTGGCGATCGAATTAATCAACAAAACAGGAAAGCCAAAAAGTGTACGTTTTTTTATAAGTAAGAGGTGATTCACAGAATCAAAGACTTTGCTGAAGTCTGTAAAAATGACATAAGTTTGTGTGTTGAATTCTTATGACAGCAGAAAACTTAAGAAGGTTTGTGGAAGTAGACCGGTTTCTCATAAAGCCATGCTGCGAGGTGGACATTAATGAGCTACATTGGTGTTAAAGCTGAGCAGTAACTAAAAGTTTATAATAATTTGGGAATCGCAGTAAGCTTTGCAATACCTCTGTAGTTTAGAACACAAAAAATTTTTTATATCGTACGTCTATATCATATAGCTGTCGTAGGAATGATCGATTAGAAATAAGAATTTAGTATGGACAACTTTTTTATTTTTTCAAGATATGTTGTCTAAACTTACAGATTGTGACTTTTGTGTAGATTTATATATACCGACCAAATTTTGTTAACATCTGACAACTATAGCTTATAGCTATCATAGGAACAATAGGTTAGAACTACGAGATAAACACTAAGTATGAAAAACTTTATTATTTTTCAAGATATGATACATAATATCAGAGATTGTAAGTTTGTTGTAGTTATATAAGTTAACAAGTAACTGGAATGAAAGCTGTGCTTTGCTGACGAACGGCACACGAAGGTGCAGTTCGGAAACTGATCGGCGGTGGTCGGTGCGAGCTTAGGTTCGATTAAGTTCTCCCTTGAAAAATGTAGATCAGGCCTGATCTGACAGCAAACAATAAAGGCGCTTCTTCATAGTCCGGCGAGCATTTTACTTAAGCTCTGCTAGAAATTACTCAGCCGAAGCTACGACCCAGCTATCGGCCTATTCCGTTTTCGCCAAGGAAGCAGAGTCATCAATGGTCGTGACCACCACCCGGTTTCGAACCACGCAGAGTGACTGGTCGTTGTGGGCAGCAACTTGCCACAACACCCAACCAACAACTCCGTGAGCAGCGATGTGCTACGGAACCAACCTCCTGCAGGAACCGTGGAGGTGGAGGATATTGTGCGCAACTACCTTGCCGCCATATTCCATACCTTTATTTATATACGCTTATCAAATTTTGTTCCAATCGGACTATTACGGTATCTAGCTGTCATAGGAACAATCACATATTTCACAAAATGCACAAATCTAGTTTGTTTATATAAATGTTAAAGTGCAAAACTATAAAGCCGGAGCTTTAAAATTGATTATACTCTTGCAGGGTATTATAATTTCAGCTAGAAGTTTGCAACGCAGTGAAGGAGTCATCTCCGACCCTATAAAGTATATATATTCTTGATCAGCATCAACAGCCGAGTCGATCTAGCCATGTCCGTCTGTCTGTCTGTCCGTTTCTACGCAAACTAGTCCCTTAGTTTTAAATCTTTTTATTTCTTTTTATCTGAATGAAACTTTGCAGATAGTCTTCTGTATACTCTTACTCGTATATATGTCGGAACGAGCCGGGTTGGTCAACTATATCACATAGCTGCCATACAAACGATCCGTAAATTTGTTGAAAAAAAATGATAACTTCACTGTTTTTTAACATATCTTGATCAACTCTCGGTTTTGAGCTTTCTATACTGTTTCAGATTTTTGGATTTAATTTTATAAAAATAGAACTACTATATCATATAGCTGCAATAGGAACGGTCGTGAAATTTTCAGAAAAAAATTATAGCTTTGTCAGTTTTCAACATAATTTCTTCTACTTTGAGATACTAGTATTTCATATTTTTCAGAATTTTGTTGTAAATTTCATAAGAATTGGACGACTATTTCATATAGCTGCCATACAAACGATCGGTAAACGTGAAGAAAAATTATATTTTACTTTACATGTAAAAATGGTAAAAAATGTAAAAAAATTTAAAATTTATCTAAAACTAAATAAAATGTATGTCAAAGTAATTCATATAATATTAGATAGGCATAGATTATGATTTATACAATTGGAATCTGCAAGGGTATACAAACTTCGGCGTACCGAAGTTAGCTTCCTTTCTTGTTTTTAGTTATTTTAAATTATCAACTTGAGCAGTTGCCACACCGACCGGTTGTATCGAAATATTTCAACAGAACTCCGATACGTTGTGGAAATAAACACGTATTCATGCATCTGGCTGTATTTTTAGAAAGTACCGTTAGGTTTCCAGCGAAAACCGGTTTGCTATTTTGAAGATTGGTCATTTTAGAATCAAACTGTGTAAATAAAGTTTAAATATTTTCAAATCAGTTTCTTTGAATTTTGGCCTATGGGCGGAACCACTCTGCATTGAGTATAACTCAAAAGGTTCATGGAAATTATAGAGCAGCAGCAGATATACATATTTCGACTCTGTTTTCAAAAAACTAGTCTGGCAAAAAAATTGGAATCGACAGAACATTGGGCGAATTTTCCAACATTCCATTGCTAGATAACATCAAAGTTTATCTCGATGAAAGATTATCCAAAGAAAAATTGGAAGTTTTCAACTTGAATTCGTTACTACCATCGATAATTCTAAAAAATATTGCAAAATAAATACAACCCCTTGAAAGCAGTATGCTGTCTTTTCAGGGAAAATTGTTGGAGATCTAAAGGAAGAAGTGTGGTCAGAACAGTCCAAGAAGAAATATAAAATGATCCCGAAACCAGCATTTAATGTTTTGAATAACTTTGATGAGTATGCTTTTCCGCTGATAACGATTCTTCTTCTTATTCTGACTACACTTGCACTCAGCTATGCTACTTAATTTGAGAAAAGTTTACCAAATATCCCTAACCGCAAAAAAAACGTATAAAGCGAATTCTCCACAAATATTAAGTAAAGTGGCGGGCTAAAAATTTTGACATAAAAAATATTTTCCCAAAGTATCGCTTATGTTTTCAAAAATACGTTAATAATCCAGAGAATTGCAATTATTGGAAAGCAATAGCTAACAATTTATAATAAAATTATAATAATTAATATTAATATATAAATATAATATATGATAATAAAGGAACGCCTGTCAACATATATTATTAGGTATAAACAATATTTTGAGGAAGTTCAGATTGGGCTGAGAACGGGATGAGAATGCATCGAATATTATTTTTAAAAATATGGAGCAATAAATATTAATTGGACAGTTACAGATATATTGTTTTAGAAATTATTCAACCCCACACTTAATTGAATTATAATTTTGAGATTCACTCAGATTGATTTAATTAATTAATAACACTTATTTAGATGTAGGGTGAAGTACCAAAAAAATTAGAGATAGTTAGCAACTGATCTGATGATTTGGGTAGTGCCAGAAGAAAAAAAGGTTGGTAACTATAGCTGTTACTAGTCTATTGACGAGGTCTCTTATTTTGGCAAAAGTCGCTCCTTTGATTTTTTTATAAATTGGCTTTTCCTTCAGTCTAAAGAACTTAATAAATTCTTAAGAATACATTATTTAGAACATTTTGCTGCTGACCTAGAATAACACAGGCAGACAGCATCTTAGAACCGGAAACCGGAAAATACATTTCCGAAGAATTTTGATGCGCTAACCTCGAATCTGACCTCAGATTCTGTCCAATACGACAGGTTTTAAAGACATTTTGGACTTGAAATGCTGAAAAATTCTGTTTTTGCTTATTCATGAGGCCAAGAACAGTAATTAAAAATGCTGTATCGATTGTACAGGTAAAAATACAATCTACATTTTACAGTTTTTGACGTCGGAGATGCGAGTGAAAAGACAGTGCTTTAATAATTTAGTCTTTTATAGTTCAAAAGATTAGATTTTTTTTTTCTTTTTTGAAGAAGTTTGGGAACATTCAAATACCCCAAAATATGTTTTTACATATCCTTACTCTAATTTTCATATTATATAATTACAGATAAAATTCCGGCTCGTTTAGTGCTATATTTTTTGTCGTGGTCTGGTTTTCTGGTCTCTTTTATGATGCGAAATGATATGAACTTCGCTCTGGTAGCAATGATTTCGAATGATAATTCAACACACAACCAGTCTTTAATCGGATCGCAATCGGAACCAGTATTGGTAATATTATGCAAATTAAAGTATTTTTGACATATATCTATCCTGTTTTTAGCATGGTGGTACTGAAGAACAAACATCTATTGTAAAATCCGTCATAATAAGTTCTTTCTATTGGTGTTACGTATTATCCCAGGTGGCTGGTGGAGTGGCCACAGAAATGTTTGGAACTAAGTGCGTATTTGGATGGTCACAGTTTGCAACTGCTTTATGTAGTATACTTATGCCGTTAGCAGCAGAATTGCATTATATAGCTGTTATTGTTCTAAGATCCATTCAGGGATTTGCCTCTGGATTGACATGGCCTGCAATGTATGCAATAGTTGGCTATTGGATTCCACTTACCGAACGATCTCGGTTTATGTCAAGTTTTCAAGGTTTTAGTATAGGTATTGGCCTAACCTACCCGTTGTGTGGATTTATTTTATCAGAATTCGGATGGCCCTATGTTTTTTATACAACTGGCACCTTAGGCATTGGGTGGTGTTTATTATGGTATTTTCTAGCATACAATACACCTCGTGAACATCCGCGTATAAGTAAGGATGAGCTAAATTACATAGAGCTTAATGTAAGCAATGAGGTTAAACAATTTAATAGAGTAAAAGTTCCTTGGATGCAGATATTTCGTTCCTTACCAGCATGGGCGATTGCTGTAACAACATTTGGACGAATATTTATACATTACATTTTCATTGTAAATGGGCCTACATTTATGGGAAACGTTTTAAAGTTTAATTTTGAAACAAATGGTTTTCTTTCTGGTATGCCATTTATCGGCTCATATATTTCATCGGTTTTTTTTTGTTATGTTGCTGATAAATTGTTACTGTACAAAGTTTTAAGTCTTACTAATGTAAGAAAAGTATTCACAGCCCTCTCACAAATTATTCCAGGAATATTAATATATTGCATCGGTCACATAGATAATGTACACATATTGTTAACAGTATGGTTTATAGCGGTTATATTTATAACATCATCCTATGCAGGAGCAATGGCTAATATAATTGATATAGCGCCAAACTATGGACATTCGGCTGCAGTTCTAGCTTTTTGCCAAACAATACATATGTCAGCGTCTTTTATTTCTCCGTTGACGGCTGGATTTATTGTAACACGAGAGGTAAAGTATACACCTTTTTATTTCTTACTTATAAGTTTTATTTAAATAATGTAATTTTGTAAAAGGCTATTATATAGGAGGCAAATTTTTTCCCAATTTTAGTTCAACATCCTTTTATGTCTGCTGTAGCTACTTCGCTTTCTGTATCATCCACAGTCGTGGACGAGCCCCAGAAGTGCCTTAATCGTGGACATGCATAGATGCCTCAGCGAGTTTAGCTGATAAGCACCTTGTTGCTTCTTAGACATCTTTAGAGTTGGTCAGTGACAAAGCCGATGTCTCCTGTTCCGTTTAATCTTCCCAGTTTCGCTATCTTGATTTTTATAAGAACTGCAGACCTTAGTGATCTTGCTCATACGGCTCCCATAATATTTCGGCAAACATAAATTCGATCTTCTATTTTATCATCCTTTATTATTATTTAATGACCATTCTTCTAAAATAGTTATGAATCATTGAACGGACCAAGTATTGCTGTGTTTAGCTCAGCCCGACCGCTCCAGCTCGTCTGCTTGCTTATTTCCTGGTATGTCGTAGTGCCACGGCACCCGTGTTATTTTAGGTAGGCATGGCGAGGTCAACTCCGCCTACCTTCAGTAACCGCCCGTGTCATTCAGATAAGCTAGGATGGCAGTCACCGAGCGACAACTTCTCCAAGTGATTCGAGCTGGTGATCTCCGAGGTGACGCGCTCTTTGTTGGTTGAGTGCCGAGCAGTAACACAGTAAATGTTTCGGTGTCTCCTGCTCGCGTGGTTTCTTGCAGCTCCTGTAATGTGGATTGTAGGAGTGCTTATTGGCCAGTGGCCGGTGATGGCTGCCGTTACCTTTCCGGCACCTACCCCGCAGGTCATCTGTCTCGGATACACTCCCCCATTCCCTCCTCCTTTGTTATCCTTTGTGTGGTGGGGTAGTTCTTTCAGCTCTGGCTGGCCTTAAGTCGTATCAGTATAATGTTTAGAATGGCATTCAGCGCTGCCATTATGCATGATCTAAGTTCCCCTGTGCATGTAAATCTCTGTATCCTAGTGAGTTTTTAGATGTTGTAACTAGGGGTGCTGGCCACCATACTAGTGCTCCTTATGTGAGTATGGGTCTCACAACCGCTGTGTAGGCATACTATTGTCTTGATATGGATGCCCCATTTCTTTTTGAACATCTTCCTACATCTTCTTCACTCTTTCGTTAATGTTTGGTTTCTATTACAGCTTCATATCCAGTATCACCCCCATCGTAGCGCGATCTCTTGTATTTCAACTGGTTTTGCCAGATATTCCCATATTTGAATTATTATAAACCGAGAACGGTAAAATATGCATCAACGACTCGCCTACTTCATCGTCGTCCTGTCCATCCACAGCGCCTGCGGCTTATACTTTCTCATGGGGGAACTGAGCGTAGGTGTTTTATACAGGAGACGCCAGATGACACTACCGGGACTGTGAACTTCATAGCAAAAGTGAGGGACCCCCAGCACACCAACGGTTTTATACCCCTGTCCGCCGGCATAGGAATGCATTGGGAGGTGCGGGACAGCGATAAAAAGGTCGTTCTCTCACGCACTTACAACTCGGAGAGCCGATTTTCCCTTACTTCTCACTGGCCGGGTGACCATTCCCTTTGCTTGAAGTCAAACAGCTCTGCCTCTGTTAAAGGGTCCTAGTTGCGCGTTTATCTGGACTTTCGTGTAGACTATGGCGGTGTGACACAGAGAAAGAAGCTGAACCAAATTCAGCTACAAATCCTACAGCTCTAGAATCAGGCGGAGCAAATCTTCAAACACCAGAATTACCAGCGCTTCATTGAAGTGCGATTTCGTCGCACAAATGAGAACATCTACTCTAGGATGGTCTGGTGGTCTATACTCCAGGTCATAATCGTCGTCTTTGTATTTGCACACATGATCTATAATTTAAATAAGTTTTCGTCCTTGTACAAAGCCTTCTGCAAAGTTCTCAGTGAGAATACATTGGCCGGGTTCAAAACAGCAGAGGCTTTTAACGCTCTTATGGAACTTATTGGACCAGAAGGTCAGGGAGTTTCCAACAAGGCCATCTCCCAATGGATAGCGCAGTTTCTGGATCCGGAATTAAAAAATGACAGTGATCAAATTAATATTAACGAAACGCTTTTGAGCAGAGTAAATAAATTTGTTGAAAAGTTCCTGAGCAAGAAATTACAAACCACTGAAAGAGATCCTTAGTGCTGCAAAGCTAATGATTCCGAGTCGAGTGAGGACTCAGCAAAGTTATAGATTAGACTTCCAAATTAGCGGACATCTTTAACGTACTTTTTTTTTTGTTTTGTTCTTGTAATTCTATCAACAGATCGCACCTAAATATAAAGTTAATTTATAAAAGATACTTTGATCGCTGTTTTAAAGCTATCTGAATGAAACTTTGCAGATGGTCTTCTATATACTCTCACTCGTACATAAGTCGGAACGGGCCAGATCGGACAACTATAGCTGCCATACAACCGAACCGTAAATTTGTTGAATAAAAATTATAACTTCACTGTTTTTTAACATATCTGTATCAACTCTCGGTTCTAAGCTTTATATATTATTCTTGATTTTTGGATTTAATTTTATAAAAATCGGACTACTATATCTTATAGCTGCCATAACGGTCGTGAAATTTTCAGAAAAATATTGCTTTGTCATCTCTACTTTGAGATACAAGCATTGTATATTAATTCAGAATTTTGTTGTACATTTTATTAAAATCAGACAACTATATCATATAGCTGCCTTACAAACGATCTGTAAATGTGAAGGTAAATTACATTTTACTTTACATGTAAACATTAAAAAAAAAAAATAAAACTGTAAAAATAAAATTGAATTGACAATAATTCATTTTAAAATATTTAGGGTTAGATTATGAATAATGCAAATAAAATCTGCAAGGGTATACAAACTTCGGCGTGAGAAGTTAGCTTCCTTTCTTGTTTCTTTTTGAGAATAGCATAAGTTTCGTTTTACTTTTGTTTATGTTGGTATCAGTCCACAGGCTTTTGCCCATAAATTGGGTTAATCAGCGCTCTTGTCATTAGTCGCTGATAACGTCAGAATATGGTCCTGAAGTGAATGCTACAACTTTAACTCCTCTGTTGAGGATAATAAGTCACAGCAGTGGAGACAGAATTCCTTCCTGAGGTGTGCCTCTCATCACAAATATTGTGTGATGAATGCCACCCAGTTCAGCTGTTATCTTTCTGCTAAGCATTGTGCCGATCTACGCTCCGATACCTTCTTCAACTCCTATCTTATTCGTTATTAAAGGCTCTCCTATCTTATTCGTTATTGAAGGCGTCTTCTATGTCTACTCTTAAAGGTCAATATCTTTTCTATATATCCCATGACTTCATGTAGTGCTGTTTTAGTGTATCGGCCTTTACTGTTCTCATGTTGTGCGTCGAAAAGATTTTTCTACGTCCCTTTGTTCCAATGTTTTTATATGAAATGAGGTCAGACTAATCGGCCTTTAATCCTTGGCTAGAATGCGGCCTCTTCTTCCTGGTATAAAGACCACTCTTGCACTCTCGCTGTCTGCAAGCATGAAAAAAAGCTTGCAAACATTTATCCGTGCATACTTTTGTCGTCTGCAGCATTGCAGGTATGATTTCGTCCGGACCCGGTCTCTTATATTTGTAGTAGTCTACCGCCCAATGAATTCTCTCCATGGTGGCGATCCCTTCGACTTGTAGCTGATAGTTTGCTCTTCTTCTTTCTGGTTACCTGTGTGTCCGACAGGATCTTCAGTGTCTCTTCGGCTGACGTGCTTCCATCGCCGTTAGGCCTGTTTATAAGTGTGGGGCTTGTATGCCCTACAGGTTGGATTTTGCCAAACCTGGATGTATCATTGATTCCTTCTAGCGATTCGCAGTAACTGCTCTAATAGTCTTTCTTGGCTGCGTAGATCCCTTTTAAGTATTTCCTTTTTTGTAGTTTCTTTTTAGTTCGCGCGACATATGTCCGCCGACACACAAACGACAAAACGACTCTGTCGTTATTATTATTTATTTTAACTTATTTTAACGCACATAGATTATAAATATTACTTATAACTACAAATTTATTCTTAGTGTATAGGGTATATTTTTTTCGTATTTTTAAATTTTAGTGTATTTTATTTTATTCTATAGTATTCATGTTGTTAAAATTAATATTTTCCCGAAGCAATGCATGTTCGTTTCCTAAACTCATACATGCGTTTGTGCATATACATAAGAGCGCGAGTTAGTCGCAAATAAACTCTCAAGCTAAGCGGATCACTTTGTGTCTTTTGTCTTCTTGCGCGGGTAACGGTTTTCCCCTTTAATAAGTTATGGGCCCAGACCCCGCCTAAAACCTTTGCGCGGCCTCAAGAAGTAATTGTGCAGAAAAGACTTACATAAATGTAGCTTGAGTTTTTCGGCTCGGTTATTTTTCTAACTCCGGAGATCGACAGCAGCGAAATGAGCGGGATGTACCAGGTCGAGAAGCTCGATGAAAAGAATTATGATTCGTGGTGTGTCCAAGTGCGTAGCGTTTTGGTGCACGCAGAGCTGTGGAGAGTCGCATCAGGGGAGCTTAAAGAAGAGGCAGCTCCAGAAGGAGTGGACTGGACAGGATTGGACCAGAAAGCCTTGGCAACGATCATCCTTAGCATAAAACCCTCACAGTTAGGATATGTCAAGCACTGTGGGCATGCGTTTGGAGCGTGGGTGAAACTTAAAGAAGTTCATCAACCCAGCGGACCGGTACGCAAGGTTTCGCTTTATAAAAGGCTATTGAGTCTGAGGATGGCGGACGGCCAGAGCATGACGGCGCTGAGCAGCATTTCTCTTGATCAAGGGACTTGGTGTCTTGACAGCGGCGCGACCAGTCACATGTGCTGCAACAAAAACATATTTGCGAAATTTAAAGAGTACACCGAAATGATCGGACTTGCAGACGACGGCCTGTTAAGAGCCTGATCTTTCTCATTAACGAATATCTGACGATACATTTTCTCAATGTCCGCTGATATGACGTACTTCCATTTACGCAATTTCAAAATAATATCAAATTTTTCTTGTGTGTAACACATAACATCATTGTGGCTTTTATTGTTTGTAGTTTTGGCTGAAGCGTCAAACACTACCCTCAATTTCGTGGTTAAACTGGTATCCCTAAGAACTGTTTGGTGAGGCAACTAATATTTGCCTCCTTTTTATTTTGATTCCGCCATATGTCCGAGATCAATATATTCCTTTATAAAATTTGTATAATCTTCCCCTAACCTTTCATTACGCTGAAATTTCTTCTCTAAATTTATAAATCGTGCCATTGCTTGCGGCTTCGATTCTCCCAATGATTTGTCATCTTTGAAAGGAATCTTGACAATATATCTACCACTTAAATCTTTGATAGTGGTATTAATAAAATTATTTTCGCAAATTTCTGTTTCAATGTCATATTTGTCTTCATTTTCCAATTCCCATATTCATTCTAGGTCTTGAACTTCAATAGTAGTTGCAACTATTGAATGGGTGCCCTTAGACTTAGTACATCCAGAGATAATCAACCCATAATTCGTATTCTGACATAACAACCCATTAATTTTTGTCAAACCTATCTTTATGATATCCGCAATAATCACATCAACTCGACCTGACTTATTAAAGTCCGGGGCATCTAATGCAAAGATTTGCCATTTGGATTTATCCAAATTTATCTCATTAATAGGTAGGGCTGTAATTAACTTTGGCAGTATTATTTCCTCAGCTTCCAATTTCTGCTTCGAGTTGAAGCCGTTTATCATCAATTTTAATTTATATTTTGACACACTTGTATCTGCTGCGTCCTCTGATATTATGGTACTTTGTGACCCACTATCAATCAAAACTCTTACATTTTTTTAATCGCTGTTAGCCGATTTTACTTTAATTCTTGCTTTTGCAAGCAATGGCTGAGTTGAAGTGACGCAGGTGTTAACTCTTTCTCTTTTTTGAGAATTTAAATGCAACATGGTATGATGTCCCTTATTACAATACGAACATAAATATTTGCTTGTACATCTTATGCCTCTAAAATGTTTAAGGAATTTGTACATAGTTGTACTTTTTGCACGATTTCTAATCGCTCGGTGGGATTCACCCCTTTAAATTTGTGACATTGGGTTATCACATGTCCCGCCATTTTGCAGATAAGACACTTTTCATATGAATAAATTTCTTATTTGAGAAATTAAAATTTTCAAAAGTATAAAGATTTTTTGATAGATTTGTATTTTTATTAACATGTTTTTTCTCGAACTCAGTCGAACTCAGTCCAAAAAATCTATAACATCCGATCATTTCTGGATGTCCTTGGTCTTTTTTATATGACTCTCAGTTAAATGAAGAGTCTGTGTATTGAATTTCCTGAGCACCATATGCGACCTCATCCGTTAAATTGGCCTTTATTTTAAGGATGTGTACTGCTTCTTAAATTGTGTCAATAAAATATTTGATCTTTTTGACGGAATCAATATTTAAAATTGCCAAATTCGTCAACTCATCGACTCAATTGCTCTGAGAAAATCTTACGATTATTTTCGTACCGCCTGGTTAGAAGGTCCCAAGCGGCATCGTAATTCTCAGCAGAGCCCATTAAGAGATGAGCGACCACATTTTGCGCTTCACCTTTTAAGGCCGACTTCAAATAATTAAATTTTAAGGAGGTACTAAGACTCCCTTGAATGTACCAATTCAATGAATAATTCTTGAAAAACTGTTTGGAATCGCCGCCAAATGTGGATACCTCGATTTTTGATTTTCGATTTTTGGTAGGGTTGGTAAATCTGGAATTTTACACATACCCTCCAATTTTACCTCGCCTTTCTTTCATCTGTTCGTTTATCTCAAATGAAATATTTTGGATATCAAATTCCAACTCGTTGAGGGCTGACTCGAAATCTAGGCTTTCGTTTTAAGATGGGCAACATTTTGCTAGAGGAAATTAATCTTATTTAACCTAATTCGCAAGGTTTAGTGTTTCTGGCTCTGTTAGTTTTTAAATTTTTTCTTCTAATAAAGGATAATTGTGTTCTTCTTTGTTAACTGACGCTGACTGCGCGACCTTTTCTTGTATAAAGTGAAAAGCATTAAAAATCTGCCCATACCTCTTTTTATTAAAATTAAATTAGCCCGATAAAATATAAAATATATTTTTATTTTTTATATTATTATTTTTTTTATATTGTTGCCACTCAATAAGAACTATTTTATCTTATATTTAAAAAATTATGTTCTTATTATTATTCAGATTTTTTTTTTTTAATTATTAATATAATATTGATTAAAGAATTTCTTATCTGTCTGCTGCTGTGTTGTTGTCGCCGCTGGGTGGTTGCCGCTGCCGATGTTGCAGGGGTGGGACCTGGTTGACGGTGCTGTAAATGTCGTCGCTGCCGCTGTCGTAGCTGCAGTTGCTGTCTTCGCTGCCGTCGCTGCAGGTGTAGTTGCTGCTGCTGATGTCGGTGTAATCGCGTGGCTTAATTTATAATTTTTTGAGTGCTACACAATAATTCGATTCTCCTTTTTAAAACGATTTATTAAATTTATTGTCAATGCACTTTTTATATCTTATTCAATTTTAAGCACATTAACTGCTGATATTTATGGCTTCAGAATCCTTAAACAAATATTTACCTTTAGCTTTATTTTTAGTCATAAAGGTGCTTTAATAAAAACATAAAAAAATTTAGTGTATATTTTTAGTTTTATTTATTATTTTTCACTGCTGATGTCACGCCTTACCATACTATAAGAATGGTAACTGGCAACCTTAAGCTTTATTTCAAGACTAAAGTGCCTATGTTTAATAACATAAAAGATTTTTGAATATCTTTTTTGTTTTTATATTATTATTTTATTATTATTTTAGCAGCCTCAGTATTTCAAGGTGCCGGTTTAAAAACTCTAATCCTCTTACCACAGGGGGGAAGGTTGCAGAGTGGCCGAAGGACCAAATGAAAATACGTAATGTTAATAAAAACACACGTTTTCACGCTGAGCTGTGATTTCAAACTGATTTTATTTATTTTACTCCCTACTTAAAGTTAGCATTGAATATATATATATGAATATATATATTTAATTGGAATCTGCAAGGGTAATTATAATCTATATATATATAGATTATATATATATATAAATATAGTCGTGGGAAAAATAATAGAAACAAACTTTTTGCTTCAGTTAGTTTCATTTATTTCATAAGACGCGTATCCGATAATAAATGAATTATTTTTTTGTTAACATATATTTAAGTATATGTTATAATAATCAACAGAAATATTTTATAGAATTGTGTAACAATTTAAAAAAATAAATTATAATTGTTTCCCTTGGAAAAAATAATAGAAACAAAACGCTTAAATTTAATTAAGGCTACTTTATTTTAATTGTATAGCTTGTTTATCAATATTTAGTGGTACAGCCTTTAGCTTTAATAACAGCAGAGCACCGACGAAGCATGGAAGCAACAAGATTGGCGCAAATTGAGGGATTAATGGCATACCACTCTGATTGCACTTTCTCCCACAATTCTTTCTTAATTTTGGGCTTAAAGCCGCCAATTCTTTTTTTTTTTAATATTCCCCATAAATGCTTAATTGGGTTTAAGTCAGGGGATTGAGCGGGCAATTCCATGAAGTTTATCTGTGTGTCCTGGACCCATTTCTTGACTAATTTTGACGAATGTTTGGGGTCATTATCCTGCATAAACTCGCACTTCAGCGGCATTTCATCTTCGGCATAGGGCAGCATAACCTCCTTTAGTATGTTGAGGTAGTCTAGGGCACACATTTTTCCCTTTATCTCAAAAAGTGTCCCTACTCCAGACGAGGATAAACATCCCCATAGCATCAAATTTTCTCCGCCATGTTTAATTGTTTTTTTTTTTTT
>VNJR01012844.1:0-27308 GCA_008042585.1 Drosophila punjabiensis | reverse complement strand
CAACAAATTTACGAATCGTTTGTATGGCAGCTATATGATATAGTTGACCGATCCGGCTCGTTCCGATTTATATACGAGTGAGAGTATATAGAAGACTATCTTCAAAGTTTTATTAAGATAGCTTCGAAACTAAGGGACTAGATTGCGTAGAAACGGACAGACGCACAGAAGGACAGACGGACATGGCTAGATCGGGCATGGCTGTTGATGCTGATCAAGAATATATACACTTTATAGGGTCGGAAATGCCTCCTTCACTGCCTTGAAAACTTCTGACTGAAATTATTGTAAAAACTATAGTTTTTGTCCCTATTGACCTTTTATGATGGCTTTCGAATGTTTGAATTTGTTTGTCAGTTAATTTGTGAGAAACAAATACAATAAATAGATGTTTTGGAGATGTTCAATTCCATTTCCACGAATTTCAATGATGATTTCGTCAGATTTTTAATAAATGCACAATTTCGATGGAATTTTAAGTGATCAGAATTTTGATAAGCCCACATGTTGATTGTTAATTATGTCCTTACGACCACTTTTAATGCAATAAGAACTGCAATATATTGGGTGCACCTAATTTTTCTTTAAAGCTCTATTATCTGGCTCGAGTTTGACATGGGAGAGTAATTGCAGCTTTTTATTTTTGTTGGGAATGTTACTAACATTCGTTGCAAAAAAAACTTTGTTTTTAAGTGCTTTTAGTATCTGAGCGGGGGCGCGCTCTCTATCACCCGCTTTACTCATTGCAAGTCCTCTATCATGGAGCGATGAAACCCCAGCCGAAGCAACAGCAACAACTGAAGCAACGACCAGTATTGCAAAATCGGTGTCAACTGCTCCATCGCCAAATGCAGCGGCAACATAAATTTTAAGTTTCGATAAGCAACAAGCGGTCTCGGTCATACAGACCGGTATGGAGCGCGTCATCTAGATTAAGCATTAGCTTAGTCAGCAAAACACGGTTGGTGGAAAACCAAATATCAACCGTTTTAATCAAACCAACGATCAAACCGGTAGTTCCAACAACAACAATAGATTTTTCCCCTTAGCAGATGATGAGAGCAAGCAAGCGGAGCCGGAGCTGGGGACCCAAAGAAACCAAGCCCCTCACATATTTAAATTAGGGAAAAAAGTGCAAACGCCCTGGTCAACAAAATTGTTGCGCTAATCGGGGGTACAAATTTTCATTTTGTTCCGCTTATTAAAGGTAACATTCACGAAACTAAAGTCCAAACCAAATCTGAAGAACACTTCCGAGCTGTGTCTTAATACCTGGAGGAACAAAAAAGAACTTATACGTCTACCAACTTGAAAGCAACAAAGGACTACAAGTAGTACTAAAAGGAATCAAATCTGGCGTTTTCCCTTTTGAGACATTCGAAGAACCACACAAAGGCAACGGTCCAGTACAATGAACAAATTGCCATTGTCTGCGGAGACTTCTACAATTCCGCACGCTGCCCTGCTGAAGACCATGTGGAATGCCAACAGCATAATTTCTGAATGTAAATCATATCGATGTCATGCTACTGGTTAAAACTCACTTCACAAGCAGATATAACTTTTATATAAGGGGTTATACCTTGAATAGAATTCTACAAATAACTTCGGGATCGTTTTATAGCTGCTGGATACTACAACGCAAAGCATACGCACTGGGGTTTATAATTTATAATTTACCTAGCCATAAATTGGATAACGTTGGCCTGCAGATCCCAGAAAGATACCAGATCTAATTGATTTCGCGGTGACAAAAAAAATTCCACGCAATCTAATAAGTGCCCTACCGGATCTCTCATCATACCACTCTTCATTATGGATAACACTTCTTCAATGCCCAGAAATTACCGACCATCCCTGCAGGCCTACGTCTAACTTACTAACTGGATGAAGTACAGGAAGTATATGAGCTCCCACATTGAGCTAACCCCCAGCCCATTATCGAAGCGGACATCAATTGTTATAAGCCGATCTGGAAGAGATACTTATCACAGAAGTCAGGATCACAACACCACAACGGAAGGATGTGAAAATATAAACTTTCAAAAACAACCTGTAAATTGAACTTGTTTTGGAAAAATAAAGCGTTTAAGACCGGCTTAAAGCAACGTCTAAATGAAGCCACCCACAAACTTAACCGGGCTCTTAAGCCATTTCGGCATTTCGGACCCGCAACCGGTCACGTGCCAACTCACCAAGCCGACGATCCGCTTGCAAAACGCGGAGTCAACACTTTTCTTGAACAGGATCTCCCAAAACAAACACGAATACTTGGTATTTGGTGACAAGAGGGGCACGGACCATAAATTTCTGTACGAGCCCCGACCTCAGCGAGCTAAGTCCCAAAAAAGGGGTCGATACAATTTGTATTTATAAAATTTGAAAATTGCGCAATTGTGCAGAAGCTGTTGTCCTTGTTTTAACGTGAGTGTAAACTAGAGCAGAAATATGTACACACGCATGCTGCTGTATTGCCACAGGATTTTTCAAAGTCCTAATAAAGTGGGTGATAAATAACAATTCCAATTGTGTCAATTGTAATCTATCCCTATCTAATATAAAATTAATTACTTTCATATTCATACACTTTTTACAGATTTAAATTCTTGTTCCTTTTTGTTTAAATTTTTACATGTAAAGTAAAATGTAATTTTTCTCCACATTTAGCGATTGTTTGTATGGCAGTTATATGATATAGTCGTCCGACTTTTATGAAATTAAAAAAAAAAAAATCTGAAAAAATGTGAAACGCTTGCATCTTAAAGTAGAAGAAGTTATCTTGAAAACTGACAGTTATAATTTTTTTTTTCTAAGAATTTCGTTCTAATGGCAGCTGTATGATAAGTAGTCCGATTCTTATAAAAATTAATCCGAAATTGAGGTATAATATATATCGCTCATGAACGAGTTTATCAAGACATGTTGAAAAACAGTGAAGTCATAATTTTGTTTTTACAAATTTACGGACCGTTAGTATGGCAGCTATATGATATATCTAACCGATTTGGCTTGTTCCGACTTGTATTAGAAAAAAAACTTGAAAAGTTTTATCAATATAGCTTCAAAACTGATGGACTAGTTTGCGTAGAAACGGACATACGGACATACGGATAGACGGGTATGGCTTAATCAGCCGAGTCGATGCTGTTGATGTTGATGCTGATCAAGAATATAGATACTCTATAGAGTCGGAGATGACTCCTTCACTGCGTTGCAAACTTCTGACTGAAATTATAGTACCCTGCAAGGATATACAAATTTTAATGTTCGTATTAACAAACAGACGATACAAGAGCAGATCGCAATGGAGTAAAAACGATTAGAACAAAGTCAATCAAGTCGTTTCACAGACAATATACACAGGACACATAACCCATAACGCAAACAGGTGATCAGAGCTTTAACATCCGACTCATTTCTACGCCACATTACTTGAATCATGAGTGGCTGGCAAAAACAGCAATTTTAGCGCCAAAAAAATCAGAGTGTCGACGATTTAAATCTGAAGATACAACAGTTGTTGCCTGGAAGCTTGGTATCATACGGATATGTTAATTTTTCCAAACAATTTTTTGAACTGACTGGATTTGCCGGGCATGCCACCACGTAATTTACAATTAAAAGTTTATTTAGCTTCGTAATTTCGGCCGGCGAAAATCCTCCAACTGAACCCTCCACGAGAACGCCGCCTGGGCAATGGGCACTGTATTATCCCGGATAACGGGTAATGCACTGTGGCTTGCTCCGTCCGCGGTAATGTAGTGTCTAGCTAAGGCTACGGTTCAATTCCTCCTGCCCAAAAAGCCGGAGGAAATGAACCACTAGCCATAGTTGGAGGTGCCTGGCGGGTAGGCATAAAAGTGGGAGGCACCCCGGAAAAAAGACCACTTTCCCCCCGCTCTTCTAGGTATGGACCAAGGAAAATCAACCGCGGCTGGGATGTCAGCCCAAATGTCGGTGGAAGGAGGGGAGCAATCCCCTTTGCGTGTCGCCAGCGGTTACACCTCTGATGTGACGGGAGCAGGTCATGTCAGTTGCAAAGCTCCTGCCACTATAACGACGCAAGGAAGGCTAAGCCGCACAGGTGCCATAGTCGATACAGACTCGGACCTGGAGAGCGTGCAGCTCTCTAAAGAAGAGGAGGGGAGCCTTCTCCGCTCGTCGAAACCAGGCACCAGCTCCCCGCGTAGGGACGGGCCAAAGCGCGGAAGCGAGGGGATGATGGCAAAGGCGCAGTATAAGGCTGCCCATCGCATCCAGAGCCGGCTCCAGAAAAAAGCCGCCCTATCCCCAGAGGAGAAGGCAAAGCTTACCTGGGCCGAGGAAGGGTCGCGGAAGGCAGGCTTCACTACGCCAAACTCACCCATATGATCTCAACGGGTGGATTCGCAAATAAGGTGGAGGAGATTCTTGCCAACAAAAGGCAACGTTCAACCGAGAGCGCCAATATGGACGCACCGGGGAGCAAGCGGCGACGCGGGCCTAAGGAGGTAGGCCCTCCCCAGAAAGCGAAGAATCACAACATGAAGCCCGCCAAAGCTAGTGAGATGACCAATCGACATTTTATCGTGGCACTCATTGACAGAAGCGATGAAAATGGCAAGATGTCCGAGTCGCAGTGGAAGACGGTGCATGCGCGGCTCGTTGAGTCATTACTTGCACGGATGGAGGAAGATCCCGAAGCTCCCATGCCCACTTTTGATTGTGCCGGGTGGCTGAATGGGGTAAAAATCCTGAAGTGCATGGATGACCCGACGAGAAAGTGGCTGACGCAAGCGGTCTGCCAACTGGAGGCACCGTGGAAGGGGGCCAAGCTAGAGGTGGTGGATAGGGAGCTAATCCCGTCCATCCCCAAGGCGAATGTACTCTTCCCCATTGCAATCCAAGGGGACCGGGCGCTGAAGCTGCTGCAGCATTAGAATCATGACATCCGTTACCCAAAGAGGGGGCCAAAGCGCAGTCCTCTAAATTAACAAAGAGGCTGAAGACATCCTTTAACCTAGATACGGGAAGATGGCGTGGGGCATGGGTAGTATACCTGCGACTTAAAAAGTGCCATCCCGGGGATAAGAATGCTCACACCCTGAAGGCAGGCGAGGTGGAGAAGGACCTAGGTCTGGAAACCATCGTGGATGCCGCTTAGGGAATGACGCTGGCCGAGTCCGACGAAGAGGAAGGCGGTGACCTGACGCTAGCAGTCAACCTGTCAAGTACAGGCACTGTTGCCTGATTTGGCTCTTTTGAGCCAAAACTGGCTCTTTTTTTCTCGTTGGCTCCTTGGCGCATTTTTATTGAATTTGGTTCTTTTTTGCTAATAGCGATACAAAATATTTTAAGTTAAAAAAAAAACACGAATGCTTTTTTTTATTAATTCCTTTTGTTTTGCAATTCTAAAAGTTATTAATGTCTGAGACATTAAAGTGCCAGATCGAAAAAAAAGTTCCTCTGCTGTGGTAAATCTAAACAAGTGTATTGGTATGGTAACTTTCGCATGTGTTTCTAAATTGGGCTCTTTTTTATTTAAATAGACTAATTTTTATTTTTTTTTTTTGGCGCTTTAAAAATTTTTGAAGTGGCAACCATGAGTGGAGGTGAGCACGGTACCCATGACACTCAGGGTGCTGCAGCTCAACCTTCATAAAAGCAAGGTCGCCTCGGCAGAACTCATGATAGCCATGGAGCAAGGGTCCGCCGATATAGCTTTAGTCCAAGAGCCATGGATTGCCTCTGGTAATACCGTCGCCGGACTGAAGTCCTAAAACTACAACGTCTTCTATTCACCATCGGTAAGCAGAAACAGAACCTCCGTACTTGTACGGAAGGGTCTACACGCTAACCTTATGTCTCATAACAGCTCTGATGACCTGACTGTAGTGATGCTAGAGAGCGAGAAGAAGCGCCTTCTGGCAGCCTCCTGATACAATCCTATGGCAATGGACAGTGGACTAAGGGCAGCGAAGAGGCCCTAACAGCCATAATGCAAGCACCCTTCCCAGGATGCACTGAAGTGTCCGATGCCAATAAGCACCAGGCCTTGCTACTGGAGAAGAGTACCTCCCAAACGATCTAGTATCCTCCAGAAGAATCCACTGGGCTATAGACTCCTTTACAGGAATTAAAGCACCTGGACTGGATGGAATATTTCCAGCCATGCTACAGGTGGCCAAAGATGTGATCACCCCATGGCTTCACGCTACCACCCTGCCATCAACACACCCTGCCATCAACAAGTGGATAAAAAATCTTCTGAGTTGCAGGCGGGTACAATCCGATTGGGGAATCGCCTAATGGTGAGAGGAGCGCACAGAGGCGCGCCGCAAGGCGGGGTCCTATCGCCCCTCCTATGGAATCTGGTGGTAGATGACCTAATCAAGAGATTCGAAAGGAAAGCACCAAAGATAACAGCCTATGCGGATGACATAAGCATAATTATCACGGGAGTATGTCCATCAACCCTTAGCTCGATTATGGAATAAACGCTCAGGGAGATATGTGAGTGGGCGGACAAGGTAGGACTCAGTATTAACGCGGATAAGACGGACATCATTCTCTCCACCAAGAGATACAAGGCACCGCGATGGATCCCCCCAAAAATTAACATGACTCCTTGACCCCGAAAACACAGGTCAAATACCTCGGCATTGTACTAGACAGCAAGCTGACATGGAGACCCAATGTATTGGGGAGGGTGAAGAAGGCCACCATAGCGCTATACGCATCCAAGAAGATGCTAAGCTGCACATGGGGCCTTTCGCACGCTCTAATGCACTGGGTCTTCATATCGGTGGTGCGTCCGACACTGCTGTATGAATTCCTAGTGTGGTGGCAAGCCATGGAAAAAAACACTTATGGAGAGAACCCAGCGGCAGGCACTGCTATGCATAACAGGGGCGCTGAGCTCAACCCCTACAAAAGCACTCGAAACAATAATCGGAATCGATCCCCTCGATATCCACGCGCAACTGACTGCAGGAAAGGCCTGGTTGCATCAGGAAATATGTCGCTGCAAGGATTTGGGCACAATTTAATTGGCCGAGACATGAGCAGTATATCTGACTACATGATACCAAGAACGTGCCCGGATATGAAAACAACAACATTCATGGGACCTAACGACTGGAAAACAGGTCAGGACCTTGGTCAACATCTCAATATCTACACCGACGGCTTCAAGATGGAAGGAGGAGTAGGAGCGGGCATATACTGTACGGACCCTGAAATGAGGCTGTCGTATAAGCTACCAAGCCAATGCAGCATATTCCAAGCGGAAGTATTCGCCATTGGGAAAGCGGCAGAGCTTGCGCAGAGCATAAACCGTCCTTATGAGGCGGTCAATTTGTTCGTAGACAGTCAAGCGGCGATAAGATCCATGCAATTGTCAGCGGTCAGTTCCAAAAGTGTAGTGGCAAGCAAGGAGGACCTAGATATCCTGAGCACGACTAAGTCTGTGAGGATCTACTGCGTTCCCAGCAACCAGGGCATCGATGGTAACGAAACCGCGGATGAACTTGCAAAGGAAGGCGTCGGACCGGCGAGTGAAAGAACAGAAAACGTTCCGGTTTCCCTAAGAGCGCTCCAAAGTGAACTAGGGGGAAAGGCCAACGAAAAAGCAAAAAACAGAAGGAGGAGAAACTCCACTACCTGCAAAATATCAAAGATCATGTGCAGAGAGCGCAACGAAAGACTCAGTTACTACGTGCTGCATCTTCCACGGAAAGATTGCAGACTGTTAATAGGAATTGTCACAGGTCACTGCCTGACCGCGACGCATGCCGTCAAGCTGGGCATCACCGAAAACGCAAGCTGCCGGAAATGTGATGAATCTGGGGCAACCAAAACCCTGGAGCATCTCATTTACTAATGTCCGGCGCTAATAAGGTCAAGATTAAGACACCTAGGCGCTCCGGCTCTGGCATCACTGGAAGATGCCTCCAAGAGAAAGCCAGGCGAACTACTGGCCTTCGCGAAAGACACCTCGATTCTCATGGACTTCGAAACTTGCATTAGCAATCTCTAGGTCCCCTCATGGAGGTCGTAAACCCGCCACGGATGTGCAACGGTACACGGTTAGTCATTCCGAGGTGAAAAAATATTTATACCATGAATCCCTTTTATACCTACAGGCGTATGCAATAAATTTTAAAAAATTTCAAGGTCGAACGATTGTGAATTGAATTTGAGCATGTTTTTCGCGCGGACAATTATATGTGACGTGCTCTTGAGTGGGTATGGGCAAACATAAAATATTGCTCCTTCTATAGCGTTAAGAGATTTATATTGTTAATTTAAATTATCTGCGTTTTATTATAATTCTGGGGTTTTAAAAACCATAATCATATTAATAACATTTGAATTGTTCTCTTTTAAATACAGATTTCAGAAAAATACGTTTAAGACGAAGTTAAAGTTAAAAAGATAAAAACTTAATTAGTTAAAGTCTTCTTGAGGAAGAGTGATGAACAGTAATATGCGACGTAGAAGTACGGAGGCGCCGGATGCGGCGAATGGACTTTCCTGCATATGCAGGAGCGTATGGTGGTACTGATTGCACGTCTTGCATCGGTCACCACTGCGGCAGGTTCTCTCGTAATGTTCGTGGGCCTAGCAGTTGGAACAATAACGGTGGATGAGAACCGCGCGGACCCTCTTCTCGGCACTGAGCCGAAGGAACTGTTGGCATTTTCAAAGCGGGTGGATTTCGCTGCAGGTTCGGCAATCATTGCCGTTGGGACGCCTGCCCTCAAAAATGGCCGCACTGCGAGAGGCAAAGAGTTTTTCCTCGGATGTGTGGCAAACACGCGTGGAGAACTCTCGTCTAATGGGTGCTGTGCAGTTGTCAGCGGAAACGGCCGCGTTTCTCAAAGTAGGCGCGGGTGGTGGACTAGACGGAGTGGAGGTACTTGGTACATGGGCATTTGGATTGTCGTGATGCAGCAGATTATGATGCCGACTATGGCACGTAAAGCACTTGTGGACATCGCTGCTGATAGAACCGTGGAAAACGGTTTAAGCAGAGTTGCTTTCTCCTGATTAAATCTGTTCGATCATTCAAACTCATCGCCATGAGACGCAGTCGCTTGTGAAAACTTCGGTGTCTACTGGTGGCAGACGACACCCAGTAAAAGCGGGAGGATGAACGCTTGCGGAACCTTAGAAGGTCGGAGCAGCTCTTATCTGTCTCTTCTTCACCTTTCCCCACAAAGCATCGCGATTGACTTGGCACATATAGGGGGATATGCGGTTTCTGATTAGTGATTAGTCTCAAATTAAGCGCGCGTTCCAAGTCATTTTAGCGGACGATCGAGTGAACCTTGATGAAGTACCAGGTTCAGTATTTACGGAAGAATACGTGTCCGTGGAATGGAAGTGGCAGGCTTTGGCTTTAGAAAAGACAGGCGTGGAGTTGCTGATTTGGATTTTTCCGAACGGATTAATGAATCGGAAGTGATTTTTTATCTTCTATGCCAGAAATCGGGCTGAGCTACTGATCAGATTTATTAACCGATTTGAAGGGATTCAAACGAATACTATGACCGTCTTCGTAGACCAGTGAAAACCTGAGGAGCCAAAAGCCAGAAATTAATTGATTCAAAGTGTCGCGCCAGAATCAATTTAAATCTTTGCCACAAGGAAATTAAAACCAACAGGATGTGGTAACACTGAACGTCGATGAATATTTATGCGGAGTAAAATGCGATAAAAAGTCATGAAAATTACAGAAGGGGATCGTTGCTTGCTTTTTTTTTTTTGTATTTATTAGTTAAATAATATTAAACAATTAATTAGTAATAATTATTATTCAAATATTTGTTGTATTCTTTTATCTTTTTTTTGCCGCTTGGAGTTGGTGAGATTTAAGCACCTGGTAAGATTGTTTCGAATTGTTCGGCCGCTCCCAAAACTGAGAGCGGATGGGCGATATATATATTATTTTATCGCTCTTTAATTTGTGTAGATGAATTCTAAATAGGAATATTTTTAGCTTCTTGGATTTGAGGCCAAATATTGTTTATATTGTTGGAAGAAAATAATCAAAAAATAGTTCACATATACACACACACGCATGAATATGGGTGTCACAGCAGAAGTTCGATAAGTGGACTGCGGTGGATTATTTGGCCAAATGTTTAAGAAACAAAAAAAATTCCGATATATTATGCCTTTTCTTTACCACAAATTCACTCGATTTTGTATTTAGTTTTTTTATATATATTTATGTATTGAGAAATTTTCACGGATTAAAAGAAGTGTTTTTATAATTATATACGTATATATAACTGAAGCTTCAATGAAGTCGAAGTAAAAAATATAAATATGGCATTGAACGAGAAAACCCGGAAGCCGGAGAATGGAGAAAATCGGAATGTGGAAGCATATATTTTCTAATAGCCGGGGTCCCGGTAAACTCGGGTTTAGCCAAGAATCTGACAGCAGTATAACCGAAAAGGAATTTCGGATTAACTACTGCAGGCCGGCAATTAGAAACGGGAGACGTTTATTACTTATCTTTAACGGCGGCACCACCGAAGCTGCTGGTAAGGAAGGAATCCTGGATGATAACCTCATCTGACCCAAAGGACCAGGAATTTATTAGTATATAATTGTCGTTGAGGAAAAATAGGATCGAATTCGTGATATTGGCATTGAGCGCCCGTAGTGTTGTATCGACATTAATTTCAGAACTTAACTTAGCTTAGACATAGAGTCGCGCCCCGTCCGCTTTACTTTGCTAAAGCGAAAGCGGAAGATCGAAGGCGCGCCGTCCCGAAGTTCGCCTAGCGGCGCGGAGATCGGATAGAACAGAGGGCCTAGGTAAGGGCAGTACACCTGACCGAGAGTGGAAGAACCGAGTGGTGGAAAGAGTAGCCGCTCCTAAGCTCGACTAGCCGCTAGCGAAGATCGGGTATACCGAGGGGCGGAAAGCGGGAGAGCGATGGCCAGCGTATGGATGTTGTAAATACGGCAGTACAGAGATCGGGAGCACGTTAGCAAAAAAGTGTCCGAGGCCTTAGGAACTCGGTGCGCAGAGGGGATACAGACCTAAACAAAACTGAAATAAAGCAAATCTGGGATTGGCCATAAATCACTAGGATTACATTTTACAACATCATTTTTTACTCATGGGTACCCGTATCACCACCCCTACCTTGGTTCCGTATCATCATGGTTACCTATGTACTACCCTTTCCAAGGGTATTTTTGTCAAAGAGGTGACAATTGACTGTAAAATCAGACATTTTTTATTAAAACGAAAACGACTATTTATATTGCCCAGGGTCAGTAAGGTGGGTGCTGGTTGTTCCTTTGGAACTAGTCATTTCACTACCTACGAACTAGAATCTCTAACTCCTCGTCATTTAAATCGTAGGCAATTTAATTTATAAATTTTTAATTAATAGGCAACAAAGTCTGCCACAATCTGCCCTTTTTTTTGTTGTTTAATAGACAGAACAGTTGTTAACATCTTAGCTTCGGTTCCGTATATGACACTTCAACAATCAAATCGATAATGGGTAAAAAACACAAAATTTAATATATCGATACTATCGCGTGCGGTTGTTCAGCTCTAGTTTATCTTAAAATGATATTCCACTCATCTCTGGTTGTTAAATTTCATACAAAAATGTGTGTGCAATGTGTGTATTACGAAAATAATAAGAAAAATAATATTGAACATATAAAAATGTAATAAATATAGGTACATATAAAAATGTTAATTTCTTTCGTAAATGCCAGCATTTTTGCCAAGCGACTATACATGATAGAGTTTCCGTCGTGTCAAAGATTAAGATATACATACAAAATCACAAAAACCGAGCCCAGTTATTGAAAAAGAAATTGCTCCTCCTATTTTCTTTTGGAAAATTTAAAAAATGGTCCCGTGTACTAAAGTTAAAATTGTGAATAACAGAGTAAGACCTAACAAAAAGTTAAATGTTAAGATTTCAAGTATTTCTGGATATGTGATTTTATTTGTCTCAGAAGTGTCTGTAGCCGTAAAAAATAAATAGGTATAGAAATATTACGAACCAAGCTATGCAAAATATGAATGAAAATCATATTATCTTCCGAAAGCAATTGTTATTGTCAGTTGAGAGGGCGTGGTAGCCACCAACAATATAGTGTATAGATATGTACATATGTAGATGCATATATGAATAGAGTTCTTTACCAGCGCATGCAAATGTATGTATGCATTATATTTGATGTTATGTATATATACATATCGCAGATAAAAGTTATTAAATGTAACAGCATATTTGGTATAACCTTTGTTCCGGCTCATAAGATTATCAGAAGTGCGGTTACATTTTAATTCCCATTATTTGAAGTTTTTTGTTTTTATAGCAACAATTTGAGGGTGCTGCCCACTCTACCACTACTCTGTTATTCTCTAATATTTATACCGTTGCAGGGTATTATAATTTCAGTCAGAAGTTAGCAACGCAGTGAAGGAGTCATCTCCGACCCTATAAAGTATATATATTCTTGATCAGCATCAACAGCCGAGTCGATCTAGCCATGTCCGTCTGTCCGTTTCTACGCAAACTAGTCCCTCAGTTTTAAAGCTATCTGAATATAACTTTGCAAATAGTCTTTATATACTCTCACTCGTACATAAGTCGGAACGAGCCAGATCGGACAACTATATTATATAGCTGCCATACAACCGATCCGTAAATTTGTTGAAAAAAAATTATAACTTCACTGTTTTTTAACATATCTTGATCAACTCTCGGTTTTGAGCTTTCTATATTGTTTAAGATTTTAGGATTTAATTTTATAAAAATCGGACCACTATATCATATAGCTGTCATAGGAACGGTTGGGAAAATTTTAGAAAAAAAATTATAACTTTGTCAGTTGTCAACATAATTTCTTCTACTTTGAGATACTAGTATTTCATATTTTTTCAGAATTTTGTTGTAAATTTCTTACGAATCAGACAACTATATCATATAGCTGCCATACAAACGATATGGGCAATTCCCCAGAAAGGTCCACCGCGGCCAAAAAACTTAAACTTCTCTAAAATGGTTTTTTTCAATATTGTAACATTGGGAAATGGTCCAATTGATTCAGTTCGAAAGGCTTTACCATATTCCAAAACAAATTTCGATATATTCGAAAGAATATTCGCGAAAACGCGATTTTTCATTATTTTAATGAAAAACATCATAAAAATAGACCTGTTTTCTTTTTAAGAAATCTTCTAAAACGATGCTTTATGCTTTGACTTTTGTTTTCTAATATCACTAGAAGAATGCAAATAGTCAAAATAAAACGGATATATGATCTTCTAATTTACTTAAATATTAAAAACAACACGCAAAGTATGATAGAACAAAGTGTAGCGTGCGACACAATGGGTTTACGGCTTTTCTAAAAATCCGTAAACATTATTAAGACCAAACGGTCGGTTTTTGTCTTCTAATATTCTTAACTTTCTTTAGGATATTATCTTTCATAGGGTTCATTTTGCACAATTCGCTAAAAATTGCGTTTGAAATGAAAATTTTGAAACTAACTTCCACTTTGTGTAGCGTGCGACACGTCACAATTTTATCAATTATTTTCAAAACAGTGACTCCAGTGAAATTGAACCTTATACCCTCCGAAAGTACTCTCAATTCACTCTAAACAAATAACAAAAGTTTACGGTAAATCTTAAAAAAAAACCCCAAAAATTGATTTTCATTAGCTTAAATCGTGCGAATGTAGCGTGCGACACGTGGGATTTGCCCATATGTAAACGTGGAGAAAAATTACATTTTACTTTACATGTAAAAATGTGAAAAAATGTAAAAAAAAGTGAAACTGTAAAAATTGTATATATTTGAAAATAGCTTATATTATATTATATTATATTATATTGAGATAGATTATAATTGATACAATTGGAATCTGCAAGGGTATACAAACTTCGGTGTGCCGAAGTTAGCTTTCTTTCTTGTTTTAGAATCATTTTTAACAGACTTATGTTGTTTTTTTTTTTCATTTTTAGATGACATAATTATGTGGCTGATATGATTAAGTTCCTTTAACATATAACATAAAAAATGCTCAAATGGATATAATTAAAAAGCAAGCCAATCCTAATAAAATGCGTGTGGTTTAGATCAAAATAAACGGATATCATCGAACGTACAGATTACAATTATTCGAGTAAATAATCGAACTATCTGCACATCAGTTTGCAATTACATCTTGGAGTTTGGATATTGAATCGTTCTTATTCAAAGAACGATTAGTGGAGATGAATTTTATTCTTAGTTGTCTGCTAATAGCAACTTTGTACGATAGGTATGGATCAAGATCGAGCTTTCCTCAAATCGAGGCAGCGAATGTTTGGGGGATTATGCAAAATGAACCATTTAATAATAATAGCTTGACTGATGCCAACAATGTGACAATATCAAATGCTAAGAATCTAAGTACTACAACCATAACAAATGTGGCCAAATTCGATACGAAATTAAATCATCTCTTGGTTGATACTATCACTGGGCGCGTCTTTGTTGGTGGAGTAAACAGGCTTTATCAATTATCACCAGATCTGGAGCTCTCGGAGACAGTAAAGACAGGGCCACAAAATGATTCCGTGGAGTGCAGCATCCTTGACTGTCCCCTAAATGCCGTGCGCAGCCCAACGGATAATTATAATAAGGTTTTGCTGATTGATCGGGCGACATCGCGACTCATTGCCTGTGGTTCTTTATTCCAAGGTACCTGCACTGTTCGTAACCTGCAAAATGTAAGCATTGTGGAGCATGAAGTGCCCGATGCAGTGGTGGCTAATGATGCCAATTCCTCGACTGTGGCTTTTATAGCCCCGGGACCGCCGCAGCATCCCGTGACGAATGTAATGTATGTTGGAGTTACCTATACGAATAATTCTCCATATCGTAGTGAGATTCCAGCGGTAGCATCACGATCTTTGGAGAAAACAAAGATGTTCCAAATAGCTTCTTCTGCGGTTACTACTGGGACTCGAACGTTTATAAACTCTTATGCTAGAGAAACATATTTTGTAAACTATGTTTATGGCTTTAGTTCGGAAAGATTCTCCTACTTTCTCACCACACAGCTAAAGCATAGTCATCACTCTTCACCCAAGGAATATATAACGAAATTAGTACGAATATGTCAGGAGGATTCAAATTATTACTCGTACACTGAGATTCCTGTGGAATGTATTAGCGAGGCGCAAGGTGGCACAAAATTTAATCTTGTTCAAGCTGGTTTCCTGGGCAAGCCCAGCGCGGATTTAGCTCAAAGTTTGGGAATTTCTATCCAAGATGATGTTTTGTTTGCAGTGTTCTCTAAGGGTGATGGCAGTACACCCACGAATAATTCAGCTTTGTGTATTTATTCACTGAAATCCATACGTCGAAAATTTATGCAAAACATTAAATCCTGTTTCAATGGTAGTGGAATGAGGGGACTGGATTTTATATCACCAAGTATGCCATGCGTTTTAACAAAACTTCAAACAATTGGCGAGGATTTTTGTGGACTTGATGTAAACTCTCCTCTGGGCGGCGAAAATCCGATAACTTCCGTGCCGGTAGCCATGTTTAACACAAGACTAACCTCAGTTGCAGCCACAAGCACCAGTGGCTACACTGTGGTCTTTGTGGGCACAGCCTTGGGGTACCTCAAGAAAGTGGTAGTTGAGTCTTCTTCCGTTGCAAATGAATATGCGAATTTTGCTGTACATCAAGGCTCTGCCATCAACCAGGATATGCAGTTCGATAACCAAAATCTCTACATGTACGTGATGTCCGAAACAATGGTGTCGAAGGTTAAGGTTTTCGATTGTTCCGACTACAAAACGTGCGGCGATTGTTTGGGAGCTCGAGATCCCTATTGTGGATGGTGTTCGTTGGAGAACAAGTGTAGTCCCCGCTCCAATTGCCAGGACGATGCCAACGATCCTTTATATTGGGTCAGCTATAAAACAGGCAAATGTACAACTATTACGAGCGTTGTGCCCCATCAATTGCAGAGAACCACAGCTCGCACTTTGGAGTTAATAATTGATCATTTACCGCAATTAAAGGAGAATTTAATTTGTGCATTCACAACCGATGATAAGGCCTTGTTCACAAATGCCACGAAAAAAAGGAATGGCGTTAATTGCACGACACCGAGAACTGATATGCTGCCTCAGATCGAGCAGGGCAAACATCATTTCACGGCAAAACTATCGGTGCGAACTAGGAACGGCCCGGACTTGGTATCCACGGATTTTACATTCTTCGATTGCAGCACTCACTCGTCGTGCACAAGGTGTGTTTCCTCAGAATTTCCCTGTGATTGGTGTGTTGAAGCTCATCGGTGCACACATGACACCGCAGAGAATTGCCGCAATGATATTTTGGTCACAGGAGTCAGCCGTATTGGACCAAGTTACCGATCAGGTCCTGGATTTTGTCCCACTATTAATGCCACGGGGGATGGCAGTGAGGTTCTGGTAGCTGGCGGTACAAGTAAATCGATAAAGGTTAAAGTCCACATAATTGGACAGTTTATCGTTCAGACTCGATTTGTTTGCCAGTTTAATATTGAAGGACGCGTAACGAGCTTGAATGCCCAATTGCTGGGCGATACCATTTACTGTGACAGCATGGAGTTTCAATATACTTCCCGATCGCCTAACTTGACTGCTACATTTGCTGTTATATGGGGCGGATCAAAACCCCTGGATAATCCACATAACATACATGGTAAGTTTACAGAAACTCAAATAATAAATTGATGTTTACATTGGCTGCGTTCAGCAGAAGAACATGATCAGTGATCAGTAATGGATCAGTAATCAAGTGTGTTCTGCTTAACGACTGGGGAAACTATTGTAATCATCCGGCTTCCTGCCAACAATCATTTGATTTCGTTCATGTAAGAATATTGAAATGGACAACTCTACGTATACCTAAAAAACAACTCGGGACATTCAAAAATATTAATTTACTTGTCCCAACAATAGTTTTTAGCTAGACACCTCATAAAATAATATATTTACTTAATTTGGAGCCTCCTCTTCTTGAAAAAAACGGTCTTTAAATTTATTAGCAAACTGCATTCGTGGCTATGAAAAAACCAAATAATAATTAGAAAAATAATTCATAATTAATTAATAATAATTTATAAATAAACATGACACTGATTTCATGACTAATAATGTATATTTCCTTTGTTTACGTTCTTGTTCCTTTTATTATTATTATCGATATTACAACCATCAATAAAGTCTATCAGTATCGCGAAAAGGTAACGTAATATTTTTACACTACTTTTTTGCTAATAATGATGGAAGGAAGAAATCTTGCATCATGATCAGAACACAGCCATTAACTTTGCTTTATACTTCTCCGAAGGTAAATTTCCTATATGTTGGGTTTTCGACATAACCTAAAAGTGCATAAAAATATTTGTATACCCTTGCTGGGTATTATAATTTTAGTCAGAGGTTTGTAACGCAATAAGGAAGTCATCTCCCACCCTTTAAAGTATATATATTCTTGATCAGAATAAACAACCGAGTCGATTTAAATGAAACTTTGTAGATAGTCTTTTAGTATTATATAGTGTTCTATAGACAAACTTTGCCGTGCCACTTTTCCTGGCGTGCCTTTACCCTTGCTGGGTATTATAACTTCAGTCAGAAGTTTACAACGTAATGAAGGAGTAATTTCCGACTCTATAAAGTATATATATTCTTGATCAGCATCAACAGCCGAGTCTAGCTATGTCCGTCTGTCCATCCGTTTCTACGCAAACTAGTCCTTGAGTTTTGAAGCTATCTAAATGAAACTTTGCAGATAGTCTTCTATATACTCTCACTCGTATATATGTCGGAACAAGCCGGATCAGTCAACTATATTATATAGCTGCCATACAAACGATTCGTAAATTTTAAGAAAAATAATTTATAACTCCGCTGTTTAACATATCTTGATCAATTCTCGGTTATAAGCTATAGCTAGATCGTCTCAGCTGTTGGAACTGATGAAGAATATATATACTTTATAGGGTCGGAGATGACTCCTTCAATGCGTTGCAAACTTCTGACTGTAGTTATTATACCCTGCAAAGGCATAAAAATTACTTAATATTTTAAGGTCAAACTAAGTATATGATTAAGACAACATTATGCATAACACATTAAAATTAATTAATCAGGTTAAAAAAAGACTTCTGTTTTTGTCGCGTGCGAATTCCTTACATTTTGTAATTATCTTGAAAACGAACAATTGTCCAAAATCGATCTTAGCACCAATTATAGAGCTTACAAAGAGCTATAAATTTAAAATCTAAAATTTTTTTAGTTTGACCGCGTACAAATGTCGCAATCGACACCAGAGAATTGCCCATATGACAAACATCGATAATCAAAAGCCGATATCTAATTTTTAAAGAGATCAGTAATTTAAGAAGCAGTACCGAAAGTTTAAAATTAAAAAAACACTTTGAAGTTACAGCACTACAAATTTACCCAACAACAGAATTTTGAAGTTTAAGTTTTGAGGCCACATTCAAGTTCAGCGTAATAAACATTAGGAAAAGTATGTTCTGGTTTTTGGTTAAAATAATCGAATATTTCCATAATTTCAGTTGTTATTTATCGTTGTCGCGAAATGGCAGATAGCTGTGGGATTTGCTTGGCATTGTCGGAGAAGTACAATTGCGGATGGTGCTCCTCGACAAACACCTGTGAGGTCGAAGAGCAATGTAACAATAAGAACAAGGAGGGAAAAACAGATTGGTTGAATCGTAGTGAAATCTGTCCTAATCCGGAGATACACTCATTTGTTCCCAAAACTGGACCCTGGGAAGGCGGCACCAACATAACGATACGTGGCATTAATTTAGGAAAGAACTATAACGACATATACTCCGGAGTTCGTATTGCAGGCATTAATTGTATGCCATTTCCTCAATTTTATATTGACACTAAACAAATTGTATGTACAGTGGATAGTCCTGGTGAGCAAATGTATCGAAATGGTCGAATTGTTGTACAAATTGGAGACTATCGTGGCGAATCGAATGATGATTACGAATTTGTTGATCCCAAAATTTTGGATTTTTATCCGAAATTCGGACCAACTTCCGGTGGTACAGAGATACATATTACCGGCAAGCACTTAAATGCAGGATCTCGTATACAAGCCTCGATTAATGACCATTTGCCTTGCAAAATTCTAAGCACCGATTCATCCCAAGCCGTATGCCGTACATCACCTTCTCCTGGCATAATTGAGGGAAGATTGAAGATGTCGTTTGATAACGGACCAAGGGAATTTAATGACTACAACTTTAAATATGTCCTTGATCCCACTGTAGAGCATGTGAGCTCGGGTCCCAGTGGTCAGATTAAAGTGCCTAAGGGTATACCGGCTGGAGGAATCCGAATTTCTGTGATTGGCACACAATTTACAAGCATTCAGACGCCCAATATTTTTGTTGTTTACAACGATGTTATGTACGCCAATCAGTGTCGCGTTCAATCGGATACTGAAATGGAGTGTGCATCGCCAATAATTGATGTGGACAATAGAGTGATTATAGATGCGGAAAAGCCACTGCTTTTAGAGTATGGTTTTCTAATGGACGATGTTCTGCGCGTTCAAAATCTATCGAAAATGCACAACAATCACTTCGAACTCTATCCAAATCCCGAATATTTCGTCTTTGAAGAGAGAGTTAAGTACTTTAAGAGCGAATACCTTACTATAAATGGGAGAAATCTGGATCGTGCATGCAAAGAGAGCGACGTAGAAGTGAAAATTGGAAATGGCTTTTGCAACATAACGTCGCTTTCTAGGCAACAACTTACGTGCAGACCACCTCCCGAAGCCACAGCTACAAAGAGTGTTAATGGACCCGAGGTCATCGTTCGCATCGGAAGTTCTCTAGAATATCGCCTTGGAATACTGAGTTACGAGTCTTCAAACATCATTTTGGATTGGGGAGACAATGTTGTATTCGCTGTAATTGCCACAATTGTGATAATATTGCTCTTTTTTGTTGCCACACTTGTGGCATATAAAAAGAAGAGCTCTGAATCGAACCGGGTTCTGCGGAATATGCAGGAACAAATGGATATACTGGAGTTAAGAGTGGCTGCAGAGTGTAAAGAAGCCTTTGCTGAACTTCAAACGGAAATGACTGACCTAACAGGAGATTTAACTTCCGGCGGTATTCCCTTCCTAGATTATCGTTCGTATGCCATGAAAATACTGTTTCCGAACCATGAAGATCACATTGTCTTGCAATGGGAACGGCCAGAGCTTCTGCGCAAAGAGAAGGGCTTGCGTATTTTCGGGCAATTGATTATGAATAAAACATTTCTCTTGCTCTTTATTCGAACCCTAGAATCGAATCGCTACTTTTCAATGCGCGAACGCGTTAATGTAGCTTCCCTAATTATGGTCACATTACAATCGAAACTGGAATATTGCACGGATATCCTTAAAACCTTGCTCGGAGATTTAATTGAAAAGTGCATCGAGGGAAAAAGTCACCCAAAACTATTGCTGCGTCGAACGGAAAGTGTAGCTGAGAAAATGTTAAGTGCTTGGTTTACTTTTCTTCTTTATAAGTTCTTAAAAGAGTGCGCAGGAGAGCCTCTTTACATGCTTTTTCGTGCTGTCAAGGGACAAGTTGACAAGGGCCCCGTTGACGCTTGCACCCATGAAGCCAGATACTCTCTTAGTGAGGAGAAACTAATAAGGCAAAGCATCGATTTCCGAGCAATGAACGTCTATGCTAGCATCATTCAACAGCCAATATTTTGCAATAATTTGGACATGTTGCCACCTCATACTGAAAACATATCTGTTAAGGTCTTGGACTGCGATACAATAGGACAGGTGAAAGAGAAATGTTTGGAAACAATATATAAAAATATACCATCTAGCCAAAGACCGAGAAAAGATGATTTAGATTTGGGTAAGTAAAACATCTACATTTCTTTCTTATATTTAGCACTATATATATAGTGTTTAATTGGTAGTAAACTAAACTTAATTTTTGTTTTGTTATTTTTTTCTATAGAATGGCGTACGGGTGCAACAGGCCGTGTTATTTTATACGACGAAGATGTCACCTCAAAAACGGAGAATGAATGGAAGAAGCTCAACACTTTGCAGCATTATAATGTTCCTGACGGCGCTGGCCTGAGCTTAGTGCCAAAGCAAAGTTCCATTTACAACTTTAGTATTTTATCGGATAAAAATGAAAAATCTCACAAGTAAGATACACGTATTTATCGATATGCAATTGATATTAATAATAAAAATATTTTAAAAATGTCTAGGTATGAGACACTTAATATATCGAAATACACCTCCTCCTCTCCGACCTTTAGCCGCGCCGGCAGCCCTTTAAACAATGATATGCATGATAACGGTATGAGATACTGGCATTTGGTTAAGCACCATGATAGTGATATGCAGAAAGAAGGAGAACGTGTCAATAAATTGGTGTCGGAAATATACCTTACCCGACTATTGGCAACCAAGGGCACACTGCAGAAATTCGTGGATGATCTCTTTGAGACTATATTCAGCACCGCGCATCGTGGCTCGGCTTTGCCATTGGCCATAAAGTACATGTTTGACTTTCTTGATGATCAAGCCCAGTTGCATGGTATCACAGATCCTGAGGTCGTTCATACCTGGAAAAGTAATAGTTTGCCATTAAGGTAAGTATTAATAATAAGGGTCTGTTTCTTACTATAATAACTTGTTCTCTTTTTTTTATTTCTTAGATTTTGGGTAAACTTAATAAAGAATCCAAATTTTGTCTTCGACATACATAAATCGAATATCGTTGACTCCTGCCTTTCAGTTGTTGCTCAAACATTTATGGACTCTTGTTCAACTTCTGATCATCGTTTGGGTAAGAAATGAACAAATAATTAATTAATGTAATTAAAATCATTTTATTTTATTTACAGGTAAAGACTCGCCCAGCTCGAAGCTTTTATATGCTAAAGATATACCCGAGTATCGAAAATGGGTTGATCGTTATTATCGTGACATTAGAGATATGTCGCCAATATCAGATCAGGACATGAACGCGATGCTTGCTGAAGAATCAAGGGTGAGAATATTATTTTTTGTTTAGTTGTTACTGAGGATTTAGTAGGTCCCGCCATATGTTTTTCTGTTTGCTGCTAAATATATCCGAAAATTATAAATAAAATCAATTTTAAATGGCCCCTTTTATAATATTTCAGCTGCACACCACAGAATTTAATACAAATTGTGCTCTGCATGAGCTCTACACATACGCTGTTAAGTACAATGAACAGCTGACAGTGACACTCGAAGAAGATGAGTTTTCGCAAAAGCAGCGCTTGGCATTTAAATTAGAGCAAGTTCACAACATAATGTCAGCGGAATAAACAATATGTTTTGCACTAAAACAAAAACAAAAAAGGACTTACAAATAAAATAAGCAAAAAATAAAAATAAAGTGAGCTTTTGTATTAAGCATCTAATCTAGTTGATAAATTTATCATGTTTCAAAGTAGTTTTCAATAAACCACCCACACAATATTGCTTAATGCTTGTGTTTGCAAAATTTATATTTTGAAAAATGTGCGTGAACTGTTTTTAGTTCATATGTTTTGCACAACTTTAAATCGATGTTTTTATAGTTGTAGTAAATAATGTCTAAAATTTATTTTCTATCCGATTATAAAGTTTTCGAAAAACGTAACGAATGTAAAATTTTATCTTTATCTTTTTTAAGGTCACCCTATATGTCTTAAGAATTTCTAATCAAAAAGACTCTTTTTACATATAATTTTATTTCTGTTGTAGGGATTTTTATTTCCAATATGTCAAGCTCTTGTGTATCTTATATATTTTTTCAACTATCATAATTTGTTAATAGATTCTTCGAAGTGATTTCTAAATTTATTATTAGAAATTATTTTCAGTTCGGTCTCTCGCATATCAATGACAAATATGTACTTGGCTATAATAAAAACATTGCAAATCAATTAAACGCTCGAAATTTGGATATGAACTTGTATAAAGAAAACGTTTTCAACAGCACCGCAATTTTTATACATAAATATATGTAACTGTGTTTCACAAACAAACAAAAAATGAATAGGATGTAAATGTGTCGTATATTTGCTCATTTAATACATACTTAAAAATATAATAATGATATTGTACGTATATGTATATTAAGAAAAAATGTGAGATCAAATTTGTCAAGATAAAAAGTAATCCAACTTAAAAAACGACTGACTTTAATTTATATAAACTATAACCACAAAGAAAAGTATATGAATAGTTTCGTAACTATGTTCAATAATAATTATATATGTATCTATGTATGTATAGCTTATCCTTATGTGCAGTTTATAATTGGTACTAAGTCACATTCCTAATAACACTAAATATTTATATATAAAGCAAAAAAAAAAAAGTTCTGTGATTCTTTTAACTGTCGCGGAATAAAAAGCCTCTAATAAGATTACCATAAATATTGTGTAATTTATTTTTACAACCAATGCATATTTATAATTATTTTAATTCAAATCGTACTCGAGTTTGATAAATTCTTTATAAAGGTAACCGTCAGAAGAATATCAAACACCGTGGATTTTATCATTAGGGTTTTAAAATATATCATGGTCAAATAGTTATTTTAATTAATTTATAATACTCAATTGTTCATGCAAGATATTTTCATACTTTATTATTATTATTATATAAGTTTGAATCCTTTTTTAGAAAATAACTAACTGGGAGAAACTAAGCTTCAACTGCAAATACTGTCTCATTAAAAATAATTTACGTCTGAAGAAGAATGGACTTGTGAAAAAAACTATAAAATGGCTTTGAACATATCAAAATTTATAATTAATATTTTCGCTTTGTTATATTTGCATACAACATTCTGAAGGTAATGATCGGCATGGTTGTAGATTATACCTTATTATATAAGAAATTGATTCAGATTAAGAATTATTTAATATTTGGTTTATATAAAATTGCATTTCAGAACAACGTTTTTATTTTTTTTTTTCCATGAAAAGTTGGTAAGCTATAATTTTTTGATCCCACATTTATTATTTTCAATTTAATGCTAATAATATAAAGCTAGTAATATTTTATACTAAATGTTTCAATGTATCTTCGTGTGTGTGTATATGTATATTATGAACCATTGCAATTAAATAATTGTATGAAAAATTATCCCAATGGTGTATACAGTGTACATATTTATTGGACTGCTGAAACGCTATAATGGTTTGCTTTTAAATAAACAAGGCGCTTACACAAACTTGTATGATTAGCAGGATATATATCAGTAAACTAACCAAATAATGTTAAAAAAATTAATAACATTTATACAATATTTAATTGGTAATATTAATATATCAATTAATATGAGTTATAACAAATTGTGACCACAAAACCTAATCGAATATTATTTTTTTCAATAATAAGAAATATAAAAAAATTCAATAAATTGATGGTAAATAGAAATGCAAATAAAATCAATAAATGTAAGGATGCGCAATTAAATTCAATATCCACTAAATAAAAAAGCCCACCAAATTTTCTATAAAATGATGGTTAATTAAAAACCTTTCGGCTTTTAAAAGTCACGTAAGCCACGCATTACTCTTGTAAGACCCTTGTATATTGTATAAAATAAATATATACAAACAAACTTTGTCATCACATATGTTACTTTTTTTAAGAAGAAAAATTTTTTTTTAATTCAAAATATTTTTCAAAAACGGGGCATAGTCACTTATATGAAGTTTAATTTTCGTTATTTAAGACTAACTCTTAGAAGTTTATGATCGCTATGTGTACATATATATTTTGAAAGGGTATATGCAGAAAATAATGTATGCGTGTAAAGCACTACATAATGTACATATATTTTTACCAAGGCCTGACTAACTCTGGAAACAACAATCAGAGTTGCGCCAGTATTTATTTACCATATTCTTTAAGTAAACCATAATAATGAAATTTTATATGTGTGTATACGTGCGTGTAACATATAAATAAATATACAATTATAAACTGTGTAAAACTTTATTTAAATTGAAATCTATTTGAGACAACCAGTCTGGGGACAATTGGGAGTGCTGTCGTGAAATCATATTATCGACCTTATTGTAGTAATTGTATTTAGACTAAAAATGACAGGAAAAACCTAAAATTCTGATGACGAATTCGGATTCTACACCCCAAACTACATTAGAAATTATCCCCAGCTTTCTAAAAACTCACATGACCGCTACATTTGTAGGCCTGTGTAATAGCTACTATCGAAGTTTATATAAATTAACATTTAGAGTTGTTAAATTTAAAGCTAATAAAATATTCAGGGAATTTTTTCAATACGACTGAATGACAAAATTCATATAAATATCGGCGGTGTGTGTAGCCGGAAAGGAAACGTCCCAAAAATGTCACCCGCTAATTTTCAACCAAAAGAAGCTCAAAACATTGTTTTATAATAGCTGTTCAGGCACACTGGGTTTTCAATCATTTAGCCTGAAAATAAGGAATAAAAAGCAAATTTGTATGAGATCAGCTGTTTCCAGATGCCGATATTTTGAGTATACAGTCGTATTATGAAACCCTGATCTTATAGCAGAATATACCAGAAAGCAAGCTAACTTCGGCACGCCAAAGTTTGTATATCGACTACAACTAAATCATTAATAACACAGGTCGACAAAAAATTACACCACGGAAACTAAACGCAACAGATTCTGACAGAAGTTGGAATGCACATTGCTTATTCAAAAACAAAACGTTTCCATTACGTACCAACTTTAAGGAAACCGTGGCCAAAGCATTAAAAATTGCTTGTTTCGGCATTTTTCAAAGCCTATTTTAGCGCAGACCATGTACATACCAGAGATGAAATTAAGCTCAAATGAAACCTTTACTTTCCACTTTAAAATTGAAGAGAAAAAAACCCTAATGAGGTACCCTAAGTTTACAAGGCATTTTTATTTTTATTATAGCCCAGTGAAAGTCTCGACTAAAGTTAAATATGAAGACAGTAAAAGAGTTTCGCCAAAGGTTTTAATATGACAGCAATATGGAAAACAAGTTCAAGGTATTGGGGTGATTGGATATGGGCTTTAATAGACCTTTTCTGCACAGGATTTTTTCGTTCAAAGTTTTGAACTGGCTTCAGGCTCTCTTGAATTTTGTTCAAAAACCAGTAGCGAGCGTTTTTAGAGTTAGCCGCTCTCTTGAACGCACACAGCGACAGCCGCCGGCTGTTTGTGTGCACACGTATTCTCATGCATCGTAGTTGCATGGAAGTGTTCGTGTTCTGAGTCAAAATATACCCTTCAATTTATAAGAATAATTTCATTTTGGACAATTGGTGCCTCCCATTTGAAAGAAACTAATATTTTGTATGATAATTACAAGATAACTATAATTATTTTTCCCATATAGTACATTTATTCATTTTTCTGAACATTCTTTTGCACTGTTTTTTGTTTTTGCTATATTTTAGCCCTGGAATTAAAAAAAATTGTGAATCTCAGCTATAGGTCGGGAACTCTGAAGTAAAATTGTTACAGTAACAGCAAAGTTTTCAACCCCTAGCCGAGTCGATAAAAATTTCGTTTAAATTTTAGGGCTACAACATAGCAAAAATATGATGTTAGCTGATGAACCTGAGGTCCTACTTTGGTGACCCTTTTTCCATATTAAAGAAGCAAGATTAAAGTTTCATTTAAGCCTAAACCCAGCTCTGAAGCACGTAATGTTTTGTGTTATTAGACTTTGACAAGTTCCAAAACAAGACGTTTTCATATTTGGACCGCGATTTTCTCAAATCGGTACGTAATGGAAACTTTTCTTTTTCGAATTAGCAAGACCAAGGTCTTTCCGAATCATACGCGTTTAGTCTCCGTGCAAAAAAAGTGCGATTTTTGTCGACCTGTGTAATTATTAGAGTTGTGCGCCAACTGTGAAAGACATCATAAAAAAAATCCAGGGATCGTAAAAGTTATAATTTTTAAAGTAATAATTATAAAATAAGAGGTATTTTGAAATTATATGCAAAAAAAAAAAAAAAAATTTAATTATTATTATTTAATTATAATAAAATAATTGTAAATAATAAATCAATAATTAGTACTTTTAAATTATTTATTATAAAAGTTGAGTAAAAACTGTTATTTTAAATTTATAAACATTAATTGCAAATAAAATTTATTCACCAATTTTTATTTCAAAGAAATGAAAATAATAGTTATTTGTTCGTTTTTATTTAAAAAA
>VNJR01012829.1:0-18938 GCA_008042585.1 Drosophila punjabiensis | reverse complement strand
GCTGCTGCTGCTTCCTCCCCTTCAACACCCATTGTTTATCTAATCCAATTTAATGAGCAACTTGGGCATAAACACAAAAGAATCCAAGCAGGCAGCTCTGCATTCGCAACGGAAAGTTCACAGGCATCGCTGGCAGAGAGGCTGCTCTTGCCAAAAATAATTGAAATAACTTTCAATCTAAGTACACGAGTCGCATCTGTCTCCTCTGCTCTGTCTCTCCCTATCCTATCTGTCTATATCTCCGTCTGACTATCTCTAGAGCAAAGCTGGGACCGCGTGTCACAAAATTTGATAAATCCACTTCTCATTGTCTATACCAAACATATGTCCACATAATGTGAACAGTGCCTGACGAAATGTATGAGCACTCGTTAGAAACACAGTTTTATAGAAATTAGTATATTTATTTAACTTTAGTTTGATATTTCTGTACAAAATGATTCAATTTTTGGAGTTTAAAAATATAAGATTAATTATAATAAACTATAGAAAATTTATACTTTCAAACAAATTATCCGAATATAAATATATATTTATAAATATATTAATAAAATTAGCTAAACGATTTTTCATTGATAACACCACTTTGATTTTTATTCATTGTCGCTAATTTTATCCATATAAACCTTAAAAAGTAACCTTAAAATAAATCCAAAAATAGTATTTACTTCGTTTTAAATACAAAATTAAATGTTTTATATTTTTTTACACTTTTTTTGTTAGCGCCAAAGTTATAGTACATTTTTGTGCGTTTTTCTTACAAGTGAATATACTTAGACAAAGAACTGTAGGAGATATTGACAATTATTTTATTTTGTATTTATTTTTTTTTTATTGTGGTTTTTAAATTTTTCATTGTAATCTCATTTAATTAAATTCTATAACAATCTTTGTTATCAATGTTTCTGATTATATCTCTAAGCTTCTAAAGTATTAAGACTTTTTTTATTTAATATCTTTTTATGTTTTTATTCGATTAAATACTATGGCGTGAAGTACAATATAAATAAAATATATATATTCAAAAATAGTCTATATAAAAAAGTATCTTACTTGTTAATGCTTTTTTCTCCATCTTTCACTGAATTAAATACATTTGAAACGTACTGTACTCGCCGTAGAGAGCGACAAAGAGTTGGCAAAATGCGCCAACAAAAGCAACGAAAAGTCGTTGATTTAAAAATAAACTTTGCGCATTTTCGCAGCAACCAAGAATCGACTAGGATAAATTCAATTAAAACGTATTTCATTTTTGCGTTGAAAAGCCAAAACAAAACAAAGCACAGAACCGAAACAAATATAAATATATTATATTATATAAAAGTGTTGCTCTGTCTTTGTCTGCGTCTGTGTCTCTACGTATATCTGTGTACATTTTGAATCTCAACAAATTATGGTTGAGGAAGACATTCCCACTGTTTTTACACCTCATTCAGGTTTAACGAGCTTTTCCATCCAAATTACGTCAGTCAGATGTCTAGCTATAGGTGCGCGCGATATCCATATACGATATATAGAATAATAATAATTATTCTTCTGCGGTCTTACTTTTATTTATTTATTTATTTATATTCGTTCTGCGTGCGCTCAACACGTTTGTGATTCATTTTGTTTGTGTGCTGGGGATTATTCAGTGACAAGTTTGTGTCTGAAATATTCGTCTGACAGTTGGGCTGATCTGTCTAGGGATTTATCTCTCTATTCCATTCCGAGTGTTACTCATTCATTGTGCCCGATATTGCAGGAAGGAGCTAAAGCAGCAGAAAGCCCGATTTAGCAGCCAATTGGACGATGCCCACAAGAATGTCCACCAACTGGAGGCCAAGGTGGGAGACATGCAGCTCAAGATCCAGACCCTGGAACAGGAGCTGTCCCTCAAGCAGTGGAACGTGGAAAGTAAGTGGAATTTACAATCATTTTCTCTAAGGATCTCTTAGATCTTTATTAAATACATTTCAGGACTCCAAGGTGAACTGGGTGCCGCCCACAAGGACGATGAATATGTGCGGAAAAAGCTGCACCTCCTCGAGGATGAGAAGGTTCATTTACGGCACAAATACAGCGAAGATCAAGATGAATTCCAGCGCAAATATGGTGAGTTATAAACTAAATTTAAAGTAATATTAAATTCTGCAGTCTTAATTAAATAATTTTAAAAATTAAAAATATAATTTCTGTTTAACATATTCATATTTCTTTTCCTAGACGAACTTGAAGCCAAGTACCACGAACTAACCGAGAAGTACAAACAGAACCAGAGCTTGGCCAGCAGTTTGCAAACCCAACTAGCCAGCGCCCAAGTCGAGGCCGAGGAATGGCGCCAACAGGTGGAGAAGATCCGAGCGGAGCTGGAGGAGCAGATACGCATCCTGAAGAGCGCTCTGGACAACTCCGAGGCGGAGCGTAAAATCTGCGAGGATAAGTGGCAGAAGGAGTTCGAAATGCTCAGGACACACAACCGAGGTGGGTCCCTCTAAGCAATATTAATAAAATTCACAAATATCCTGTAATATTCAGAGCAAGAAGAATCCCTGATGACCGACTGCGAGTGGCAGCTGCGACAGATGCAGCGCCAGTGCAAGGACAAGGTGGACAAATCCAACTACGAGCGGAAACAGGCAGCCGCCAAGGCGGAGGAGCTGGAGCAGGAGCTGCAGTCGCGCCGCAAGGAGGCGGACCACCTGCGCACCTGCCAGGCGCAGGTGAACTCGCTTAGGGGCGTGGTCAGTGAGCAGGAGCAGTCCATCCAGACGCTGATGGACCGCATCGACAACCTAAAGGCCGATCTGCAGTCGGCCAATGACAATCTCGAGGCCCAGATCGAGGCTGTGCACAAGATCAAATATCAGTGTGATAAGTGGGTATATTAAGGATTTATTCTCTCTGAACTCTGACTAATAGCTTTGTCTCTATCATTCCAAAGTGCCATCTATGACAAGGAGCGTCAGACGATCTACAAAATCGACGAGGTACGCAACGAAGCTGCCGCCTTCTGGGAGAACAAACTCTAGTAAGTAATATAATTGTCCAAAAAGGTTAAAAAAAACCCCTTTAAACCAAAAACTTTGTCCTTAATTTTGCAAAAACAGCACAGAGATGACAAGACTGACAAATGAACTGGAGTCCGTGTATGTGGACGAGCGCCGGGAGGCCTTGGACAAGCTGCAAAACGAGCACATTGAGGAGCTGCGGGCACTGACCAATCGATACACCGCCAACGAGGAGGAACTGCGAGCCGAGGTATGACCTGATGTCCCATTGAAGGCCTGTTCAAAATGCACCTTTAAAACTTTGTTCTAGATCGAGGACCTGCACGAGAGCCTCGAGCTGAAGAAGCAGGATTTCCTCACCCTGCGTGAACGTTCCGATAATGCCCTGCTCCAGACCCGCATGCATTTGGATAAGGCGGATCGGGAGTACCAGAATGCCATGTGCCGCGAGGAGGATAGACGCGTGGAAATGGAGCAGAGGCTGAAAAAGGAGTTTGAGGAGGAGAAGGCCGAGATGGAGGAGAAATTCCGCGAGCGCCTGGGTCAGGTGAAGGAGGAATTTGCCAAGGAGCTGCAGCTCTCCACGCAGGAAATGGTCGAATCGCATCGCAAAGAGCTGGGTAGGTTTTTTCTTAAACCTACAATTCCTGGCAATTCCTGCTGATATATATATTCCATATTTATATAGACTCTCAAAAGGCCAAGCTGCAATCGGAGAGGGACGAGGCGATGCAGGAACTTGTGGAGCGACATCGCGCCAAAATGGCCGCTGCCGATGAACGATTCAAGTGAGTGGAGATACCTGAAATTACCAGTGATATTAACCAAGTTCCTCAGTATAAAGTTGCCCGATATCCTGAGACTGCCTTAGTAACAATTGCCTTGCATATTGAATGTCTTAGTTTCCCACTCATTTTCCTCCATTCATTCTCACCTTGGAGGCGTTGTTCATCTCGTTTTCTCTCGTTTCACACTTTTTTTTCACTCATTCAGCATGATGGATCGGCATTTAGGGCGATCGACACACCATCCAGCCTGGTTGTGGGCGCTGGCCAAGGGGGCGTGGCCGTATATGCCAACTGTTTATGTTCTATATCTGACCATGTCGCCGCTGATTGCCCTTGCATGCTTAGTGTTCAATATTGTCGCTGTGTTCTATATTAAATACCGTCATCTTCTAATGCGCCAATAAAAAGTTAACCCTTCTAGTTAACAGTTATAGCTTCACCATCTGACCTTTTATTAAATCAAGGGGTGATCTTTAAAAAATAGGGACTGTATAAAGTAGACTATTAAAGTATTTTTTATGGATGAAAATTTAACACACTTAGCTCTTAGGTTTTAATAATAATCAACACATTATATAGATTATTTGATTTAAAATTTTATTGCTTGATTGATACGTATTGAGATTCTTTCTAACGTTGAGACACTTTTATTTAAATAGAGTAAAAACTCCAAATTATAGTTTTGAAATCTAAATTGCTTGCAAAAATCCGTCTTAGTTACTATTCTCCTAATCTTTTACTTTCTCTTTCTCGCTATGTGTGTGTACCCAACCTCTGCCCCATCTATATTTAACCTGAATAACCACAAACCAAAACACCCTCGAATCCGATTTTGAACCCAAACCTGCATCCGCAGCGACGTAGAACTTCGGCACCAGCGCAATCTCAAGGACCTGAAGGCGGCCTACGATGCCGAGAAGGCGGCGCTGGACAAGCGCGACATCAGCAATGCCAACGAGATTGAGCAGCTGCACCGCAAGTGCCGCTGCCTGACAAACCTGTAAGTGGGCCATTTGAGCCACCTGAGCTACCCAAAAACCTAACTTTTCCCTTCCCAACCAACCAAGTTCTTAATTTCGTTTATTTTTGGAGGATACATCAATGCCCTTTAGTTTCTGTGACTGTATTAGAAAAACATTTGAATGTAGGGACTTTACCTTAAATAAAGTAAAATATACAGCCTTATGTAGTTAAATTAAACTATTTTAAGAACGTATACCACAGATTGTGCTAAAAAAATCTGTAGTTTTTTTTTAACTTAAAAATGTGTAGCATTTTACGAAGATAAAAAGGAACACTTAATTCGGTTCCTCGATAATAAAATTGCACCTTTAACAACCCTCTTTAAGGGCTTGTAAAACCTTGGTGATATCTGGAACACCCTAAAATATCTTGAAAACTTAAGGTTTCAAATAACCTTAGATTTTGATCTTGTAAAATATTCTGATATTTTTAGAGTTAGTGCAATTAAAGGGCAAAACTCTGCGATTCTAGTTTAATGAATGAAGTAAAAAATTTAATAATGTTTATTACCAATTACTCACGAAAACAATGACCGAAACTAAGAACTTGGAAAACCTCTTTAAATCTACTTTCCCCTAACTATCTATTGGCTTCTCCATGTCCGTGTCGTGGGCTGTTGTACGCTAAGTCAGTATCCACTGTCCGTTGTTGTTACCAGTTTTATATTTTAAAAATAAAATGCCAAACGCTTTCTCCGTAGATTCGAGGAGATGCGCATGAGATACGAGCGTCGGGATCCCCGAGCCGAGGACCTTCGTGAGATCTCTGAGCTCAGGACCCGCTGCGAGAGTCAGGAGCGGGATCTCTATGTTCTCACCGATCGCCTGCGGGAAATGCAAATCCAGATGTCCGAGTTGCAGCAAAATGGCGACCGGAAGGGCGGTGGGAAGTCGGTGAAGAAACCGCCGCCCAAATCGATTGCCACCAGCTGTGACGTCATCTACGAGGAAAACGAGGAGCGGGAATCGCCCGAGCAGGAAAATGGGGAAAACTCCTCCCAGGGCGACAACGACGACGACGAGGAAGAGGAGGACGCCGAACAGGAGCCCAGCGACACGGAGTCGAATCACACGATCGAGGTCAATGGCAAATCCGATCGGATCAACGAGGACGACGCCCACTTGATCACCGCCGTGTGATTTTCCCATGTCATCACTAGCTTCTTCCGAATTTGTGGCTGTATTTTTCGAGGTTTCCCGGTGTCGTGGACTATCCAGGGATCAAGGATGCGGATGGATGATCCCAGGTGCATTAGTGCCTTCTGTGCTGCCCTCTGTGTCGCCGGATACGGAAGTCGACCCACTCTCAACCAAAACGCTCAAAGCTTAAACTCATAAAAATTGTAAAAACTATTTTTTGAATTGGTTTCTGAAACCGCAAAAAAAAAACAACGAAATAAATGTAAATATTTTTAACTTAAAAATTATTTAGTCTTTACCGGCTTTGGATCAGAGTGCATCAAAGGTGATTTACTTATACAAAATAAACGTATTGAAATATGTTATGTCGATATATTTCAAATCTCATAGGGGCTCAACTTCAGGACTTTACAAGTAAATAACTACAAACTACAAATTTGTCCAAATTTAGAGTAAGCAATTAGGAAAGCAAGCTACAATCGAGAATGATCAAATGTGATACCCGGTACTCAAATTAATGTAAAAACTTAAATTAAACTATGCGGAAAATGGGCGAAATTGTTTAGAAATGAAGGCAAATTTTGCTAGAAACATGTTGAGCAACACAGAGAGATGCAGCCATCATGCATGCTAAAATGTTCTTACTTTCAATATTTACAAAACAGCTGCATAATTGTTGTTGCATCCTGTGCATGTGCGATAAGTTCGCAATTTTTACGAAGTGATCTGAAATTATACTATTCGTTGACAACACCATTTGTTAAGACAGGTTCTAACCTTGTAGAGACGAAACATGCTGTTATTCCTCATAATCAAAATGATAATACTTAACAGCATATGTCAGCAATACAGCTGCAAAATCAGCTGTTGCATTCAAAAGCACGTCCGCTAAGTTCGCAACTTTTACGAAGTGATCACTAAAAGTTATGAGGTTTTGAAAAAAATTTCGTTCTTCGCATTTTTTTTTGCATTAAATATATATTTTTTTATAAATCCAATTTTTAATATTTTCGGAATAGTTCCTAGTTCGTTAATTAAAACAATCTTTTCGGAATATGTAAAAAAAATTTGGTGGCGATTGGTTCATTCTAGCGTCTTGAATCACTTCCGTAAGGTGCGAAAACGTGGTTCCGAGAAAAACGCGTTTAAAGTTTTGGCTTAAAAAAGCAACGGGAAAAACATCGTAAAAAGTTATGGAATGGAATGAAAATTTACAAGTGGGGGTTTTTCGTTATTTTTGAAATATTTATTTGTTGAAACAAATAGTTTAAATAAATTTTTAAAAAAATTGTTGAAACAAATAAATTGTTATTTAAATGTTTAAACAATTTGTTCAAACAATTTGACTTTAAAAATTAAAAATTTTCAGTTACGTTTAATCTGCGATACCAGGCCCGTACAATACACCTTCCTCTTCTTCAAAAAACTCGTTTGAACCGTTCGTTCCATTCCACTATGGGTCCAACGACCACTTTTTGTGGCTAAATCCCATTTTTTAAAAGCCGTTAAATTAATTTTTTTTTGTCCGGAATGTATTAAAATAACATTAATCTTAAATATTACGTACAAGAAATTTTAACAGAGAGCGCCACTGTTAAGTTAAGAGCCGTTAAGTCAGCTGTTGCGTGCGAGTTACTCCAACGATAACCAATTGTTAGTTAATCGTTGGAAAATCTTGCAAGTTTAAAGTGACAAAAAGTGTACATATAAACAATTTATAAGTGTGAAATTTTTAACATCCCTGCAGTACCAAAACTCATTGGGTCAAACCCGACTCTCTCGCGCTCTCATTTTTCTCTTGTACAAAAATTGTTGATGAAAGAATGATACAAAGTTAATGAATATTGTTGATTGTTTAGGTAGTCCCTGTCGCTCGCACTCTCCCTCTCTCAACATTCTTCTACGGGACCGTATAAAACAAAACCAATAATAAGAGAAACCGTTGTTCTGGCTCAGTGTTCTCGCGTGTCTTTTCTCGCGTTTGACAATTGCGTTTTGGCAAGTGAAAAATATAGAAGCAGAATCAAATTTCAAAGGAGAATCAAGTTTAAATTACAATAAACATTTATCAAGTAAGTGTTCCTAAGTGTTAACATAATGGTCAGTGAAAAATTAGTTTTTTACCAGTGTAAAATAAAAAAAACTAAATGATAATAAATTAAACTGTTTATTTTTTCTAGATGCCATTGGTCATACTGCCTCATCTGAGCCACCTAACGAAGATCTTCATGTGTGTAAAGAATTTGGAGGCGCTGCAAGGAAAAAATTAACGAAGGAAAGAAGGCAGATGCTTTGACAGAAGGACAAGAAAAATATAGTTTTAAATTATTATTATTACTTTTGCTTTTATATGACAATAAAATTTCATTACATTTAAAAAATATTGTATGGACTATTGAATAATTGTTGATGAATTTTTGGCATAAATGTTGATGAATTTTTGGTCTAAAATGTTGATGAATTTCGCGGACATGCCCATACAAAATTCATTTGTATGGAAATTCATCAACAACACCGCCAATTATGTTGATGAATTTCTGATGAATGGTACTGCAGGGATGCAGTCCAACTCTTGTGGCTTGTAATATGTGTTTTCGATCGTCGATTGTAGAATTTAACTGTGGTGTCCCAATAATCTGCAGTAAGTTCTAAACCTAATAAAACAGAAATTTGTAGTGTATTCTAATTTTCAAAAAGAGCTACAAAGTGAGTCCAGCTCTCTCCACTTCTAAGGCTGCAAACATAGTGCGCGCTGAGAGTCTCTCTCAAATAACGCCAGTTGCTCGAAAGCTTTGTTTTGGCCAGAATCCTTGTACATCAAAACTTCTGACCAAAACTCTACAGTCTGTTCCTTTTTTTGCCCAATTAGGTGGATTTTTCCAAATTGGGATACGATTTCATCAATATTTTCATATTTGAAATGTTCCAACAATGAATTAGTTTTATCTGGCGTTTTATATGCATGTAGCATATTGCCAACGGCAAAAATATCAATTTTTTTTAGAACTTCAATGTTATGAGGAAGTCTGAAATTACGATGCAGATTAATACATATCATTTTATTAAATTCAATTTAACGCTTACCTCTCCCTTAGTTGAATAATCAAAGCCTTGATATGACTTTTGTCCAAATTATCGATAAAAATTACCAAAAATTACAATACAATCGAAAAACAAAACATGTTTTGTTTTAAATTTTTTTAAGCCGAAATTAGCTTAATGTAATTTGAAACAGGTCAGATTTTAAGTTATATGCATTATATATTTCAAGCTACTTCATTTTAAAATATGCTATATCTAGCTTAAAAAAAGCTAAAATGACAACAATGGCCGAGACGAAGATGAAGACAAAAAGCAAGCGATCAGCTTCAAACGGCGCAGTACTGTTTTTGAAGCGAATCGCTTGCTATTTGCGTTGTATTATTGGGGTTTTATTAAAATTAGTCAAATTTTTAATAATTAGCGGTTCAATTTTTAACAGAATATAATCAAATATGCTGATTTTAATTCTGGTATACTCCACACTTTTTTTTTCATTTTGTCGCAGCTTATTAAATAAATGATGAAATTCGCCGAATGCTTTTCTTTTCAAATTAATTGGGTGAATTCTTCCGTTCACTTTTTTGTTCCGTTTTAATTTAAAAAATAAACTTTGCTCCAACAGCAGGTCGTCATCTGATAAGAAATCCATTGCGACTATAATCACAAAATCGCATCAAATTCGTCGTGCACTATGGAACCTATAAACTTACTCGCATCGCAAGCAATTCGTCTTAAGCTTCGTCTTCATCTTTATCTTCGTCTCAGCGCGAACTATGTTTGCAGCCTAAAACCTATTACATGTTGTAGAGTTATCTATTCGATGCTGTTAGTATAAAAGCTAATATAGAAGCTAACTTCGGCACGCCGAAGTTGGTATACCCTTGCAGATTCCAATTGTATCAATTATAATCTATCCCAATAGATTATAATATGAACAACATTCATATTCATACAGTTTTTACAGTTTTACATTTTTTAAATGTAGTAAAGTAAAATTTAATTTTTCTCCACATTTACCGATCGTTTGTATGGCAGCTATACGATATAGTCGTCCGATTCTTATGAAATTTACAACAAAATTGAAATACTAGTATCTAAAAGTAGAAGAAATTATGTTGAAAACTGACAAAGTTATACAGGCCGGATCTAGTTTCCACTTCCGCAAAATTTATTCGGATTCGGATTTCCCAGACCTGTTCTAGTTTCCACTTCCGAAAAATCCCCAATGATTCGTATTTCCCTCTGTTAAGTCTCTGTTAACTTCCGCGCGAAATTGCTCGGAAAACTTCCGACTGCAATTGGCCCAGCGGATTCAGATCCGCAAAATCAGAAATTAATTATTTTAAATACAATGCGACTATAATTTCATACTCTGATGCTTTAGGAACATTACTGCATAACTGAATTAGCTAATGGCAGCATACCTCATTTATAAATAATTCTTTTGTGGTTGCACCTCAGAATCGGTTCGACTCTAACCGCCCGCAATGTTGCAAATTCGCCGCCCGTGTTCTAGTTCCCGAGCGGAAAAGTCGACGCTGAGGGGGACATTGTTACGGCTGTCAGCGTACCAAAATAAACAGATGGAATATGCCTCATATTCATTTTGAACAATTGTCATTTTATTTTTTCTATTATTCTAAGAACTATTATAAATGCTCGCGATGTGAAGGGAAATTTTTCCTCAACTTCGGCAACTCTTTTTTGGGTTGAATTTTGCAATACTATCTGTGAGAAATTTCGCACCACTGCCACCAATCAGCTGACCAGCAAACTCAAGTTAAATTTGAACAATTTCAGTAAAAAAACGTTAAATATCCTAGCATTGTTTTTTAAGTTTTGATTGTTACGTCGAACACTTAATAACTGTCGTCTCCTCGCAAAAACATTTGTTGTTAAATATTAAGGTAAAAATCTTTAAATCAAGGCGGGCAAATCAGCTGACATCTGCAAGAGTTTTTCAATACTTCGTGTCGATCATTTTTAGCACTGCCTCCAAAAACAGATGATTGCAATTTCGAATATTAAAAATTTCCTTTTTACGGCCAAGAAAGCTTGTACCTTTTATTTTCTGTACCCCATTAACGTACTTAGGTTGGAAACTAGAGCAGACCAATACTTGATCAGCCCCTAATTAGCAAAACTGTACAAAATAAACGCAGTGGCCAGCTGATTTTTTTTGGAACAAAAGGGACCAAAGAGAAATTTCATAAAAAATCCTTCAATCAACAAGGGCAATTCGCTTATGTTAAAGGGAAATCCGAAAATGTTATCAAATCCACTTCCGAGGGGAAACTGGAACAGGCCTGAATATTTTTGGAATTGGACAATTTTTATTATTTGCATTCAAAATACCAGGAAGGAAATAGTATACAGAAAATAGGGAAATGATGGAAAGAAGACGTTTTAGCATTCTGAGCATTGTAATGCGCTTTAAGGGAGCCTCGTCGTTGGAGAGCGCTAAGCACACTGTTCGCCCTAAGGCTTTGACCGACCGTGAACGCGCCAATATTATCAGGAAAGTGAAGGTCAACCCAAAAATCTCTTCAACACAGATTGCCGCAGAAGTTAAAAATTAATTCGGGAAGAACATTTATCCCTTTACGGTTCGGAGGACACAGCATGAAGCTAACTACAAGTGCCGCGTTGTCAGACGAAAAACACTAATTTCAAAAGTCAATAAAAAGAACAATCGAATCTTTTCTTATATAATTAATAAATATAATATTTTCCAATAGGATGGCCGCCAAATTATGTGGAGACAGCCCAATACAGAACTACAAAATGAGAACATTGCAATGACTGTGAAACATGGTGGTAGAAGCGTCATGGTGTGGGGCTGCATGTCTGCCGCTAGTGTTGGAGAACTGAAATTCATAGACGGTATTATGGACAAGAAATATTATTTTAATAATCCTAAGAGAAATCTAAAAAAAAGGCGAAAATATATATAATACATATAGGGCAAAGAATAGACAGAAGTAGGGGAATAAGTAATGAATCGGAATACATTTGAATTAAAAGCGCGCGAGCGCCATCGATCGAGGATAAAGGGTCACGCTGGAGAAGGCGATCGGTCAGCAGCGAAGTCCTTTTTTTCGGGTAAAAATGCTGTATTACTGAATTACAAAGGGTATTTTTACTATAAGTTACAAAATATTTATCATATTATTAAAAATAACTTAATATAGCATTTAATTATTTTATTGATTTAATTATTATAAAACTGAAAATAAAATATATCAAAATTGTTTAATTGTATATTAAACTTAGCAAGGATTGACTGTAAGGTGGTATACCTTTTTTGAACATAAATACAGCTAAATAAAAAATGATTACCATCATTTTAATACCGAAACAAAACCATTACAGCCCCAAATTGCTTATAAAAATAGCTACTAAATTATTGAAATCTAAGTGTAAATCAAGGCTATATTACTAGAGTTTTTAAAGGGTTTTGGTCAAAAACGTAGTATTTTACTCAGTTATTTATTAAATATATCGACATCATATTTAAGTAATTCCATCATTATAGCTTGCTAGCTACATATATACTTATCTATATGCGATATGTGGCGATCGATAAATTAATGTCGACGCAATCCCATCCGCCATCCGCCATTTTTCAAATCCATTTCCTTTTACATACATTGCGATATTTCATAACTTCTTCGAAACAAACCAACATTGCGAAACAAATTCATATTCATATTCTTTAATATAACGTGGAAATGATAAGTTTAAAAAAAAACTCTAATCCGCTCATTTAATTAATATTTTTTGTTTTTCAGACTGACATTAAGCTGGACGGGTCCTTCCTCGCTGGGGTGGCTGCGGGGGTTGCGGCAGCCGGCGGTGCTTGGCGTGGAGGTGGACGTGGAGGACGGGGCCGAGGCGGGGGTGTCGTGGGCGGCGCCAAGACCAAGGAGATGGCGACCTTGGCCCGCCGCCCGCTCTTCCTGCTCGTCGAGTTTATTGAAAAAAAGCCGGTGCCGTCGAAGGCATGAAGCTAGATATTTTCAAAGCCGAAATCCGCCGGCTCGTAAAGAGCGCGGATGAAATGGAAAAAGTGATGTCGAGGTTGGATGAGCCATGCCGCCATGGCTCCATCGAGGAGCGATTTTTAAAAAGTGCATACGAAAATGTTGAGGCATTTGCCAAAGCGATTGGAACGCTGCCCAATTAAAATAAAATAATTAAGATAACGAGGCAATGGTAAGTTTTTAAAAAAAACTCTAATCCGCTCATATAAATAATATTTTTTGTTTTTCAGACTGACATCAAGCTGGACGGATCCTTCCTCGCTGTGGTGGCTGCGGGGGTTGCGGCAGCCGGCGGAACCTGGCGGGGGGGACCTGGCGCTGGTGGACGTGGACGAGGTGGACGTGGAGGAGGACGTGGCCGAGGCGGGGGCGTTGTGGGCGGCGGCGCCAAGGCAAAGGAGACGGCGACTTTGGCCCGCCGCCGGCTCTTTTTTGCTCGTCGAATTCATCGAAAAAAAAGCCGCTGCCATCAATGATATAAATATGGAGATATTCAAGTCGGAAATCCGCCGGCTCGTGAAGAGCTCGAAGGAGATGGAAAAGTTGTTGACCAAATTGGAGGAGCCATGCCGCCATGGCACAATTGAGGAGCGCTTCCTCCGAAGTGCAAACCAAAATATAGAGGCATTTGCCAAAACCGTTGGCGCAATTTAAAAAATAAAAAAAATCATTAAAAATAATAAATAGTCTTTTTATTGGGTAGTTTTGGGACAGGGGACAGGGAGCAGGGGTAGATCGAGGCGTGGAAGCCCGTATAGCCGTGTGGGTTATGCGGGTCATGCCGGGTCATTGTCCAGGAGAGATGCACCACGTGCTCGTGGTTGATCAAGCCGGCCGCGATGCTGTTGTTGGTGTAGTCCATATATCGAGCTTCTCCCGTCGTTTTGGGCCCCAGGCCCCAGCTCGACCGATTCCAGATGGGACTCCAGATCAATGATCTAGGTTTCACGAAACATAAAAACAATAAACAAAAACAAAAAGCGATTCCAGGGCTGGAATAGAAATAGAATTCAATAAATGCGACAGATCAGACAAGACATTTCCCCCCCCCCCCCTAGATTTAGGGGTTTTTTGGCGTCATAGGGGGGATTTGAGTCATAATCTTTTTTAAGCATACATTCAAATAAATAGACTTTTTAATTTAGGGGGACTCTATAATTTTTAGCGAGAAATTTCAACTTTTTGGGATTTTTTAGGGGAAAGCCAAATTAGCATATGGCAACCCTATTCAAAGCATAACGAACTTCCATCCGCTAAAAAAGCTTTGTAAATAATTTTTAAAGTGAATTTTAATGGAAGGGTGAGTTACAATATTATATATTATACGTATATTTTATAATTTAAGTTATATTTAAAGTTAGTTTAGGTGTTTAAGAGTGAAAACAAAGTATTCCGACTTTGTTTTCACTCTTAAACATGAAAATGTGTTAGTGTTAGTGTGCGTCGTTTTATTTTCTGTGTGTGGTTGTTGCCACAAAAGTGTTAATCGACTTAGACAGGGCAAATAGCACTCTCAGCATCAACCTGGATTGTGGATGACAGCCACAGCCTTCTTGATCATGTGGTACAGATCACTGGAATGGCGGGCTTCAGGCACACCGATGCGCAGGATCTTGTTTCCATTTACGAAACGCACCTGGGCGAGTGCGAGTCACGCAAGATGATGCAAGATTTTGGCGTCAGACCCTTCTTGCCCAGCTTCTTGATCTAGTTTCAGCCACGATGGGACAGTATGGCGGTAGGGGATTGGAAAATACATAGTCTACTTTTTGACACCGAAAAGGAGCGCATCGCCTCGCCAATGCCCATAAAAACCAATAAACATAAACACTTGATTCCAGGGCTGGAATAGAATTCAATAAATGGGACAGATCAGACCAGATTTACGGGTTTTTTTTTGCGTCCTAGTGGGACGTCATAATGATAAATTACTTTTTTAAGCATACATTTCTTAGGGAGTGTACTGGACGTTGCGTGTTGCCTCTAGAAGTAACAAAGCCGGTCGCGGAGTGTCCGCCTGGTGCCACGACTCTAGCTGTAAAGAAAGAACGGTGGGCTGTGACGACCCGTTAACTGTCCGCGGGGTTCACTCGGGAACCTTTCGGTCGGCCGCGAAAACGACAGAAAATATCGCGGGAACCTTTCGGTCGGCCACGAGATAGACGTACTGCGGATCGGTGAACCGAGCCGGAGGGAATTACTAGGATAACTAACTACTATGTATTAGCCAACCAGATCAGAAGACCCAGTTCAGCCCGAAAAATGACTTCGCTGCTAACAACTTGGATGCGTGCTACCAGGAAGACTTACCTCACCCGATCGCCGTCGGCAGCCAAGTGCCGATAGAAGGGCTGCGGTACGCTTTATATAGGGATCTGGCGGGTTTTTATGAGACCGCCCTCCTGTCTAGCGTTAGCCCCTTTCTTACGTGCGCCTAACGCCTTGGCACAGTGTGACCAATCACTTTTGGTCAGTGTGACCCTTTGCGCACAATCTATGAATTCAAATTATGAATTAAAATTATAAATTATGAATTCAAATTATGAATTTTGATATGAATAAAACATATGATCTTACTTTTTAACATATTTTAGTTTCTATAAAGTTTAACCTATTATTTATTATAAGAAGCAACTTTTTTAATTAAATACCAACATTTAAGTTTGAAAATATGAATGGTATGCTTTTACTAAAGGCATACATAATAACTTTTGGTTCATTTTGAACAAATGTATAAACCTTTATAAAAAACATACCAAATTTGAACAGTAAAAATTTTTTTGCTGCCAATTTTGAATTTTTAGAACGTAACCCCTTATTTTGTACTGAATCCATGTTTTGCTTAACACGATTTCGCTTAACACGAGGTTTTCTAGGAACGTAACCCCCGTGTTAATTGAGGGCCAGGTGTATCTAATTGTAATTGTGCGCGTCACACTGTTTAAATAACATTATTTATTTAATTCGATAATTAACAGTTTAATAATGCTCATTTGCTCTCGATGTCCAGTCATCCGTCGTCAGTACGCAGTACTTTACGTTTTCCAGAATGTTCTTTAGTTTATTATTAATGTCCTCATACATATAAGTCAAAAGTACGTCACTTAATGATCTTCGGCTTGGTAGTGAGTACTGTGGGTCTAAGCACTTTACAAAATAACGAAACCCAATATCATCAACAATTCGAAACGGCTGTTAGTCAGTTGCGATCATTTTCATTAGTGCGTTATCAAGCTGAGTTTTTTGAAACGTGCCTGTTTTGTATTTTTTTTGTGTTGCATTGTCAAAATACACTATCAGCGTCTTTACTGCCTTGCAAACGTTTGAAATAATTCCAAACGTTTGTCTTTCCGATTTCCTTTTGGAAACTGCTTCCTGATTGTTTTCTATTCATAAAAAAGAGAAATGGTATTACAAATTAGAAATTGCAAACATTTTTAAGGCCTTCATAACTTCTAGCTGTTCATAAACTAAATTTGATACACTGTAAATATGTAAAGTTTGAGGTATTACGAGACAGTGTTGCCACATTTTTAGCTATCATTTGAACTTTTTTTTTATTTTTGGGCCATTAGGCCGAACACTCTGCTCTGGCGATATGAGAGACTTTAATTCTAATATTTCTTACTTAGCTCGAACTGGATTGGAATAATCAGACTTTAAATTCACTTTAGTGTGTGCAGAAGTGGATACGGTTTCACTCTGAAATGGGTTGAGTATCGGTTCAATCACATACATACATGTGTGCATACCTTGAAATTTTCCTGTCTCCTTGGCTGAGTTTATGAAATGGTTTTTAAAATGATATCTATGGGACAGTCGAAATTCGTCATAAACCCGTTTGGAGAACAGCTCGGTCCACTTTTGAGGGTGCAGGATATTCATAATCCTTTGCCAAAAAGCACCTTTGTGGTCCTTATACCGTTTAGAAGTTTCCATCACAAGTTCATTAAACTCTGACTTCGGAAGAGACAGTATATATCTATAGTTTTTACTTTCTAGGTCAGAGTCATCGGTGTTTTCCGAAAACTTTTTATTACTTGTATCTGTTTTGGAGTCGCAACTTTTCCCGTTACGCAAGTTTTTAAGTCAAACCAATTGTTGATCACATAAGAGTAAATAGTGTCAGATTGAACTTTGTGTTCACGTTCCAGGCTAATTTTCTGCCACACTGTATTACTCGGAGAAACTATCAGGCTTGTTCTAGTTTCCACTTCCCCAAAATTTATTCGGATTCGGATTTCCCAGACCTGTTCTAGTTTCCACTTCCGAAAAATCACCACTGATTCGTATTTCCCTCTGCTAAGTCTCTGTTAACTTCCGAGCGAAATCGCTTGGAAACTTTCCGACTGCAATTGGCTCATTGGATTGAGATCTGCAAAATCAGAAATTAATTATTTTAAAATACAATGCGACTATGAAAATTGCAATTGAAAATGGAATTTCATTCTCTGATGCTTTAGGAGCATTACTGCATAACTGAATTAGCTAAAGGCAGCATACTTGATTTATAAATCATTCTTTTGTGATTGCACCTCAGAATCGGTTCGACTCTAACCTTTCGCAATGTTGCAAATCCGCCGCCCGTGTTCTAGTTTCCGAGCGGAAAAGTCGACGCTGAGGGGGACATTGTTAGGGCTGTCAGCGTACCAAAATAAACAGATGGAATATGCCTCATATTCATTTTGAACAATTGTCATTTTATTTTTTCTATTATTATATAAATGCTCGCGATGTGAAGGGAAATTTTTCCTCAACTTCGGCAACTCTTTTTTGGGTTGAATTTTGCAATACTATCTGTGAGAAATTTCGCACCACTGCCACCAATCAGCTGACCAGCAAACTCAAGTTAAATTTGAACAATTTCAGTAAAAAAACGTTAAATATCCTAGCATTGTTTTTTAAGTTTTGATTGTTACGTCGAACACTTAATAACTGTCGTCTCCTTAACTCGTTTACTGCTAAGAAATGCAAAAACATTTGTTGTTAAATATTAAGGTAACAATCTTTAAATCAAGGCGGGCAAATCAGCTGTCATCTGCATGAGTTTTCCAATACTTCTTGTCGATTTTAAGCACTGCCTCCAAAAACACATGATTGCAATTTCGAATATTAAAAATTTACTTTTTACGGCCAAGAAAGCTTGTACCTTTTATTTTCTGTACCCCATTAACGTTCTTATGTTGGAAACTAGAGCGGGCCAAAATTTGATCAGCCCCTAATTAGCAAAACTGAGATAAAATAAAGGCAGTGGCCAACAAAAAGGACCAAAGGGAAATTTCATAAAAATCCTGCAATCAACAAGGGCAATTCGCTTATGTTAGAGGGAAATTCGAATATGTTATCTGTTCACGCCACAAGGCGCTTATTTTCGAGAGGCAGTGTGACTCCGCTTGCAGCCTCACAATGTCCCGTTTGTTCTCTCTCCCTCTCTCTCCGATGAGCTTCCAATCCGCTCCCCGATGATATTGTTAAGTCTATTTGTAATCAGTACCAATTTCTTCTTCGTTCAATAAACACCCAAGACGCACGTCGCGCAAAACCCCGAAAAAGTCCTACGTGTTTTATTATCGAGTGCAAATCCACAGGTTAAAGCCGCCCCCCTCCAAACATTGGTCCATCAGAGCCGGATATTCCTACTCCAGCAGTACCGGTGGCTTTAACACCGCACAAGATAAGTTCGAATTATATTATTGCTGCCGGTCATACGGTTAGGTTTAGCGAAACTCAATTCGTTAAACTTCTCTGTATGATTATTGTCTAAAATCTAAGTCCGATTAATCCGACACCACGGCAGCAAAATAACTTCCGATTAAGAAATCAAAAAGTGTGTGTTCAAATAAATGCAAAAGCCACAGTGAAACATTTACTTCCGAATTCCTCTTCGTTTACTGTGTTCCACCGCTTGCATTT
>VNJR01012826.1:0-11921 GCA_008042585.1 Drosophila punjabiensis | reverse complement strand
CGAAATTCGAAATGCAGTTGGGAAAGATTGTCATTCTACTGCTCACCATCCAGCAGAGCTGCCAAGCTTTGTATATCAAAAACGTCGAGAAGAACTCAGTCAAGAAGGCTAACAAGGACGACTGGGGAGTCTTTAAGAACACGCTCGGACTAACACAGGAAAAAGGTGGGTTATCCAGACTGATCATAGCTCATCCTTGAGTTGTGTTTTATTTTATAGAAATAAATCAAATCCAAACACCCCTTCGAGCCTTATTAACTTTCTGAATTTGTTTTTCTTATAGTTGAACTCCTAAAGTCGCAAAAGGATCAGCAGGGCACCAAGGAGCTGCTTAATCGCTTTATCCTGGAAAATCCCAAGGCCCTGCCTCAGGCCAAGAAGCAGCCCGATCAGTTCCTGGGCCTCTACCGATCCATTCTCAAGAAACTCACCGCCTCCAAGAGGATGCTGAAGACCTCCCTGAACTTCGAGCTGGCCGACAGGCCCCACCACAAGCCCCTGAAGAGGCCGCGCCGCAAGATCGCCGTCAAGATGGTCTCCGATATGCCCTCCTGGAGGATCGAGAGTCTGCTGAACTCGTTCTATTTGAAGCACGGACTACCCCGCGACGACGAGAGCGACTACTCCGATCTGGACATGCCCAAGAGCGACGGCTTCTCCTCGGACTCCGAGACGGACTTCGAGGGCAACAACGAGGACAACGATTATGCCTCCGAGATCCTATATGACGACGAGGGTGATGTGGGTCTCACTGCCAAGACCCGGCAGAATGCAGAATATGGATCCTTCCAGGACCTGATCATGCAAGCCAAGATGAACGAGTGGGAGCGCGAGAACGAGGAAACCAAATTGCACGGCTCGGACAATAATGATTTTATTTAAATTAAATCATTCATATGTCAAGGAATATTTATAGAGAGAGAGAGTGAGGGGTAGGGCTGTGCAATAGGGGTTCATATGCTGGCATTGGACTTTTCTTTAGTTTAAAGTTTAAAGTAGTTATTTATGCCAGATCAGAAACATCTTTTATGTGTGTATTTATTTTAATATTATTTAGCTTAAGTGATTTTTTTCAAAATTAAAATGAGTAATAAAACGGAGAATATGATGATTATAAATTATAAAGAAGAAGCCTTTTTATTTAAATTTATATTTATTTAAATACTAATTCCATAAATTTTAAGTTATATTTTTTACTTTCTTCTTTATGCTTCAAATGCTAACAATTTCGGACTCCTAATTATTTTCGAAATTATTAACTTTCTAACAGTCTTTTAAGCTTTCAATATTTACCTTTCTGCGCATGTCCTTTTGGCAGACAAAAAGCTTTTGAAGAGAGATGTTTTTAAACAATTGTCTGCTTATTTATCAATATCATTAAATCAAACAAAATTAATTAATAGTACATATATTTCCCCCATGAGATATTGAGTTTACAAATTACTACAAATATTTTTAAGCAATAATATTTTTATTACGTAAATCAGCTGATTATTACGCTTTTTGCTCTCCTTGGGCTACTGGCTCTCTTGGAGCATAACAACCAAAATATCTCTGCCATTGGCAGACATATGGTTTCGCAATATTTTATATCTGTTTCCGAACAACATAAGCACGTGCTCCGCCAGAGCCCACTCATGCGCCATGTGCCACCTGCTCGGGCTTGAGGAAGATATAAAAGCAGAGGTCCTTTAAGCGGGCAATTAGTCTGTTGCTGTTTTCTGTCGGTAATATTTGAAATTCCCTTTAAAAGCATCTCCGATTTAAGTACCAAGAGCAGTTTGCGTAAATATTGTTAACCCTGGAACCCTTTTTTACCAGCTCAGGCTTAAAGCGGGTTAACTTGTTTTCGATGCTAAGCCCACTTGTTGCATTTTGGCTGTTTTTGAGGTCGTTGAAAAGGAGGTATTTAAGTTGGCCAACTAAATCTGCAGCCAGATACGTTAATAAAAAAGTTTTTGCCATGAAAAAGTTTAGCTTGAGCTACGTTTGCGAGAGAATCGATATATGTTCAATGCGAGCATGCAATATCTTCTTGTGATGCACATCACGTAGAGAGTCTTTTAGGTATCAGCCTCTGACGGTGCTGCTGGCATCATTTATGCACGTACTCCGTTTCCTTGGGCTGCTAACTTTGGTTTCGCCACGGCTCCAAGTCTCTGTCACTGTCTTCCATCAGGGTAGAAATACGGTTAACGATTTTTGGGTCTTTAGTTTGACTTATGAATAAGCATAACATTAGGCAGAGAACACTAAGAAAAGTTAACGTGTGATTTATAAGGTATATTTATTTAACAATAATCATAATATCATAAATTATAGCTCTATACACAGGGTTGATAAATTAAAGTAAATAATACAAATCGAATAAATAAAACTTGAACACATATCAAACAAGCAGGCTCCACTATCTTACAAATAAACAGGAATTAAAAATGCAATTGAAACTGGAGTATTCGAAGGCGATACTCCCAGGTATTTGCCAGATATTTTCACATCAGAATTTGGTATTTGGAAGATACTCTTTCTTTGCAATGGCAGTTCAGACCCTTGTCAGCTATTCAAATTCAAGTATGGAACCAAGACTCTCGGTAGTCTTTTGGAGGTAATAAAGCTCTTGGGGTTCAGTTTACAGAAAGACTGTTTGTCTACAGCTTCTCACCACTTAGACTAACGATATTATAGTAATTGTGATCGGGGAAGCGCTCCAGCTCGATATAATCCATTTCGGTGTGCAGCAGCTTGTCCAGCATCTGGATTATTTCCGCGAAAAGTGGCCTCTCCTGGGGATCGTGTGACCAGCAGTAATACATGATGTTGTACAGCTCCCGACGACAATGCTCCGGTTTCTCCAGGCGATAGCCATCTCTCACCTGTAAAGAATGTGAAAAGTGCAAATAATTCTGTGACTTCAAATGGTTTAAAAATTAATCCAACCTTTCGCATAACATCAGCTGCGGATATGCCAGGATATGGCGTCGAGCCCAGAGTCACAATCTCCCACATAAGTATGCCAAAGCTCCAGATATCGGACTTTACAGAGAATATATTATCGTAGAGTGACTCGGTGGCCATCCATCTGGAAAAGTGTAACGAATTTAATGAAATTTTGCTTATAATTGTGTCTGGAAATGGGTATTACCTTATGGGCAGCTTGCCTTCGCTCTTCCTTTCGTAGATCTTCGAGGTGATCACATCTCTGGCGAAGCCAAAGTCCGCCACCTTGCAGGTGTGATCGTCTGTGATTAGAATATTTCTAGCCGCCAGATCTCGGTGGATAATCTATAATAATATCGGGATATAATTATTGTTTATAGCGTGTATTGCTTTAATTATTTTTCTGTCTTTACTTACTCCACGTGATGTTAGATAATCCATTCCCTTGGCTACTTGGTACATAAACGAAGTCAAGTCGCAGGAAGTCAGGACATTTGACTTTCCATGGGTATTGCCATAGTGTCTAGTGTAGAAAATATTTTTGATAAAAAACAGTATAATAGAAAGTACAAGGAATTGAGAATCAATATTTTTTAAACAGTTTTAAACAGCTCGAAGCATTTTAACAAGATATTTCTGAACACTTTATGGAAGCTAAATTATTTGCTTAGGAACTATTTTGTATTCTGTTGAGCTTGGACATTGTTTTCATATTAAGTTCTATTGGGGTATTAGTGGTACAAATATTGTTTTAATTTTTGCAATTGAGTTTAATTAATTAAATATTAATTATATATGTATACGGTATAAATAAATTTAATTACTTACCTTTCGGCGCGTGAGCTGCGTAAATAAGTTTGTAACTTCCCTCGATTCACATACTCCAGAATCACAAAAGTGGGATCTTTATCTGTGCAACAGCCCAACAGACGAACCACATTGACGTGTGGCTCCAAAGACTTCATTACCTGTAATTAAATTTGTGGTTAATTAGGAACATACGTCGGGTAATTTAATTAAAATAAGTAGGGGGTACTTTTAGGGCTGCTTTTTCGGTATAGAAGGATATAATTTATTTCATTAAAAGTACAAAGAGCTCTGGGTATTTTATTTTAATTGTGCCAAAGAATTAAAATAAAACTCCCCAGAGCCCTTAATAATCACTTTATCCACTCATTCTAATCCACATTCCCTGGGCAATTTCCTAAAGAGATGCATTATTTACAGTCCAGAAATTCGAGTCTTTATTTATCTTTTCGGATACTGATTTTATTTACTGCGACATCAACTAGTTAGCCAAAGTAGCTGCAATTCATTTCAGTTAATAACTTGGTCCTTTCGAAGGGAGCTCTTCCTTGTGCCGCCTCCACTCCTAATTCAATTCGAAAACTTTTAACTCCTTTCGGAGGAGCAACAAGGACCCCAGGTCACTGGAAAAAAAGGACTACGACTTGAGGAATGAGTCTGGAATGCGAGGCAACGGCCGTGGGCCATCCATAATTTTGCATTGTTCCAAAATTAAAGGGCAATTATTCTCGTTTCTGGGGTAATCCGCAGAACATGATATACTGCAGCCGCACATCGCTGCCGGTGTTTTCCGGACCAAAGACCAAGGACTCGGGACACAGGACCACGGACAGCACCGAACAGAACCAAATGCGACTTTAATGATGAGGGACGCGACCCGCACGGCAACCCTAGAGTGGCCCTTCAGAGTCAGAGTCAGATTCAGGCCCAAAGATTGCCGGGGCCAGGCGGCAAGGTTGGAGGTTTGTGAACTCCGAAAGGACCAGTGCGCAGGTCGAGAGAGAGGTGTAGTGAATAGTTGACCCTGCAGGCGAGAGGATGCTGCGGCTTGTCACTTTTTCCTTTGTGGAGGCAGGAACAGCAACAGGAATCAGTTTGCTTCAAGGCGTCGGAGTGCGCGGTCGAAAATCCTAACCGAAAGGACCCTTGTTTCGCTTTCCGACAAGCGATTTGCACGGTTTACTTCGTAGTGTTTACAAACGGAAAATCCTGCTGCCGAGTGCTGTGCATGTGTCTCCCATAAATGCGATTCAGTGCAGCCAAATGCTGAACTTATTAGCGAGCCATCGACTAGCCACCGGAGGTAATAATCCATCCATTCGAGACAGAAACAGAGGCCGAGAGACAGCCACGGAAAATGCTAATCGATACGGCAAATGGTCGTATCATTACGGGATTACTTTCGGGGGATGCGGTCGTCGGGGGCTGGCGGCGACCTGTGAAATCCTGAGTGGTGTCCTTGGGCCAAATGAATGCAATTCGTGGTCGTTGGATCAACAGCACTTCATTGGCTTTGCCTGCCCAGAAAAGTATGCAAATTAAAGGCCATTCAAGGACCCGTCGTCACTCATACAAGCATATTTATTGATTCGCCGCATGAAATGAAAACAAAGAGTGGCCTTTGTCCCTTCGCAAAATCCCACACAAAAATCATGTAAAGAAATCACACTCTTTAAAGCCAGGCCGGATTTTTTCGGAGTTTGGCATATGTGTAAGGACTCGGGGCATTAAATATGCATGCCTGACACCGGAATACTTACAAGGGCATAAATGAATAATTTTGTCGCAGTATTTTTGGCGACCATAAATATGCAATAAGTCCCCGACATTATTCGAATTGGCATTTAACCCACATCGACGATCCACGTACGAGGCTGAATGCATTTAAGATATTGCTCTCAGCTCAGGTTTTATTTAAATTGATTACGAAGGACATTTTACCTAATGCGATTACAGGTTCCTTTTGAAATTTTCAAGGGAATGAAACAAAGCTAATTAGCGAACAACAAATATAATAAACTATGGGACAAGAAAGGCCAGGAAAGGGGAAGAATGGGCAAGTGCAAACTTTAAATTAGAAAACTCTTGACAATTTTTGATGGCGGCGGGCAGTTACAGTGGGCACTTGAAGAGTGGAATTATCACTAAGAAGGCTAATAAATTTAAAGATAAAGAAATAATTAAGATGAAGCATTGAAATTTATATGGAAACTAGATTTTAGCTCTTTTATCGTCCAACAGGAAACTATGGAATGATAGATGGACAAATTTTCAAATGAAGTTATAGTTAAAAGTTTAAACTTAAGTGCATCCTTTAGACTCCTCTTTTTACCACAAACACTCCCAATTTCGTCTGAACATATTTTTAATGAAACATTCACTGGTAAAACATTTTGCTTGAACTTGTAGAACAGACACATAAGTAGACTCTTTTACGTTTTCATTAAAAAGGCAAACATTAAATCCCAAACTCGAGGGCCAAACGAGGACCAGAGTCGCCGTCGTGCTGAAAGTCCGCAAGTCGCAATCGCAAGGAGTAGAAAAAGAAATTCTTTCAAAACTTTTCAGCATCGTTAATTTTCAATTTACAAAACTTTTTCATCTAACCAGAAAAACCAACTCACAAGATTTGCCCGCCAGCAGCCGACACAGAGAGAGAGAGAGAGAGAGGCAGTCCTTCTCGACTTGGAAGACTTTCTCACGGGGGGTGGCAGGATCTCCCCCGGAATGGGACTGGGAATGGCAACCAATTGAATGAAAAGTGACAGAGTGAAAGGCAACCGAGAAATTGCGCTCGCCAGAGCCAACTCGCAAGTCGTCACTTTGCCAACTTTTGGATGTAACGATTTTGCCGGTATTTTGCATACCCTTTACGGATGACTTAAGAAATTGTAAATGCTAATTTACAAGGATTGTGTAGGATTTTTTTGTTTGCTTTTTCTTGCCAGCAAGCTACTTACCTCTAACTCGGAAAGCAGGTCCTTGCGATCCACTTCTGTGGCGCTCTCCTTGAGGGTCTTAACGGCCACTGTGGTGATGCCTTCAGTGTCTGTAAATTATTAATTAATAATTATTAATATCAAATAAATCAATCAGAAAAGTTAACTTCAAAAACCAACAATTATAATTAATAAATACATAAGAACATAAGAACATAAGTACATCAGTCCTTACAGCAAACTCCTCCCAATTAATATTCCAAACACACATAAGCCCTAAGTACTCCATCGATTGTCCAGTGGTCCTTGAGATATTTTTAGTTTTCAATATTCAAAGTGCTTACATAAAATCCTGTGCTCTGCTCTTCCCACCTTCCCTCCCCTCCCGTATATGCATAAATCCAGAATTCACTTGTCTCTCGTTTTGTATGTCCATTCTACGTGCTCATAAAAAAGGGCTCGTATAGTGCTGCTCTCGAAAGAGGTTGGCAGATGTCCCACCACCACCCCCTGATTGCACAATTTTCACCACCTGAGTACTTAAATGTGGGGCAACAACTGCTGCATATCACGAGCCAGTGGCTTTTGTGAATCCCCGCTGATTGAATGCACAATCTGCTCCATTTAAAATTCCATTCTCAGCCATATCAAAATAGGGGAATATTAAATAGCCTCGTTGAAATGATGGAATTCGTGGATTGTATCGGGGTCTTAGAAGGTTTTGGAATTTCGGAGGGCTACATTAGAGAGCCAATTAGGGTAAAGTACACTTAAATATGGAAATATCCAATAAACTATTCAAATTCTTTTCTAGTTAAAGTAGCTCTTTGAATTCCCTTAGACTCACTCTCTGGAATATTATTTCCTGTTTATTTTCCTGTAAACTTACCATTTATGTTGGTGGCTTCGCAGCGCCAAACCTGTCCGAAGGCTCCTTCGCCCAGAATATTGAAGAACTTCAATCGGTATCTGGGGAATTCCCAGCGGTCGCAGTTGGCCTCGTTGCCGGGGGCGCCATTTTCCAGGGCGCCGGAAGTGCCAGCACCTGCCACGCATCCTGGGCCCGTGCCGGAGCCCGGGATCTCACCTGTCCCGGCCATGGGCACTCCGGCGGCTGCTTCTCCACCGCTGGTGACACCTGTTGATAACTGGGACGTTGCCTGTCAACATGGCCAACGACGAAGGTATCCGACAGCGCGACATCGACATCGACAACGATATAGACATCGAAGGCGAACGGATGTGCCAGCAATGTGGATGTTAGTGACGGGAACACATATGAAAAACACACAAGATAAAACGCTTTGATTAGCTTGGAAACCTTTTTTCCAGGCTGTCATTAATTTAATAGACAGACTGCAGATCTAGTGTCACTTAAGCCGGGAAAAGTATCTGCTTGGCAGGTAAAAATATCACAGGTACAACATAAAACGCTTTGATTGTCCTGATTCTGACAAACATGGCTCACATGACACTTAGTCCTGGCAAAAGTTTGCCTGACAGAATCTCTACTTTGTACAAAAGTTTCTTTTATGAAATTTGTGATGAATGTCAGGACTACCAAAAAGTGATTAAAAGTGACTATCTCTATTGGCTTAAAAAGGGTTTCTTAGTCATGCCAAATTTTAGTTAAAAGCTTTGTCGGGATCCATAATTTAATATAGCTTTTTCCTGAAACACCTAAATATTTCAATACAGAATAGACAAAATCCAAAAATATATTAACATATTTATTCCAGTAAAATAACTTTGATAAATGATTTCATAATCACAGCCTTCATCGGGTTAAATCCCCCGCGGATTTGTTGCCACTGTTTGTGACGCACAGAGCGAGTGGAAAATTCAGCAAGTTTTTGCATCCGCTGTCAATGAATGAATAGAAATTGAAATGGAAATGGAATGATAGGATGCCAATGTAACTCGCATTCCCGGCATTCATCCTGTGAATTTCCCACTCCTTGTAGCATTCCGCCTGCATTGAGCTACTTTTTCCTGTCAATTACACTGCCGATGTTGGCCACTCTGGGTGTCAGGACGACAAGGACGACAGGAATAGCTCGGCGATGGCGTTGAGTGCGCCAACCTGAGACCCGGGAGACTGAGGTGGCAATCTGAGCTAGAGAAGCTGTCGATTAGGGATTCCGTGGGCTTCAAGCCTGCAATCGCTCCCAAAGGTACACAGAATCGATATCTGCACAGGTGTCACATAGAGTCTGTGAGTGCTTTTGCAAATTTTAGGCAACCAATTGTATAGAAATCATGTTGGGAAACATTAGGCAGGAAATATAGAAAGGCTAGGGTTGTCTTTCAATCTTAATTACAAAAATTTAGGTTTCAAAAAGGTTCAAACAGCTAAGGTTGTACTTAATAGTGCCTAAAATAAGTCTTATTCCACTCACAATGCCCAGCTGCTGATCCCTTTCCCAGGGAACATAACGATTGGCAAAGGCCACCGGGCCCTGCCACTGCTGCATGACCATTGAGTTGCGGCTGTCGTCGGTGAGCGTGCTGCTCAGCTGGCTGGGATTGGACTTCTTGGCCAGCTCCTCCTTCTCCTTGGACTTCTTGAGGGTCCTGCTGATGGCGCACAGCCGTCGGCGGCAGAGATACGCGAACAGCACCGCAGTGGCGGCTATGAAGCCGCCAATGGTCACCACAATGGGTATGGTGCCCGACTTGATGGAAAAGACGGTGATGGTATTGTTATTACTGCCACTGCCACTGGGAGGTGCGGGTGGCTCTGTGGGGACTGGCCCGACCCTCGTCGAATTATTGCCAGTTATCGGCGTCAACTTGGTGCGGCTCTTTGGCGTGGTGCTGGGGCTCGTCTCGGGTGGCACCTCCGCCTCTGCCTCGCTGCCGCTGTGGTCAGGACCAGAGGGTAGTGATGGTGGTGGCGGTGGGTAGTAGTTACCGAACTGTGGAGGCCCGAATATACCACCGCCACTCGGTGGAGGGGGCACTGGGGGAAAGCGGCTGTTGGGCAGTCCATTCCGGATGGATTGGACACCCGGCAGCTGGTCGAAGCGGGGCAGGAGCTGCGATATGTTGTGCACCACGTTCGAAATGGAGGTCTGCGGTCGGTAGCCGTAGCTGTTGTCCCTCTCGCCTAGGATATTGATGAAAACCTCGTTCTTGGCCGTATAGCGGCCATCGGTGACAGTTATGTAGATGAGGAAATTCTGACCAGCCTGCAGAAAAAAAGGAAACAAAATAATTCAGGTTAAAAGTTCAGGAAAAGTTAAGTTTGGAAAGCATCCTCTCAGCATTTTTATGACCATGCAGGGGTAATATTATCTTTGTAATCATCTTTGTAAGTTGTTTTTTTCGCAAGAAGGAGACATGGAGTTATCTTTTTTGAAAGGTGTATATCATTAAAGAGTATTTTTTGTATTTTTTAATATTTCTTTTAAATTCAAACATAATCGATTGACTGATTTCTCTTTATTTTATTCAATATTGAACGAAAATTAACCTCAAAATAAGTCACGTATACATTTTGACTTTCCTTTTACTTTTGGAGCTGAATCCATATTTGTATACCTCATTTTCTTTTTAAAATATAATTATGAAAAATGTAATTTGTATAAATGTAAATATTTAATTTGTTATAAGATTTTTATAATAACTACCTGCAAGGCAATGAAAATGTCAGCCGCCTGAAATAAAGTTTCCTTATTGTATAATTCTTACCCTTCCCACCAGACTTTCGTTGAGATAGACAATCCCCTTCTTCGGATCAATGTGAAAGGGTAACTTTTCGGGTGTACTGGCCCCGCCTCCACCAGCGGGGGGCGGAATGAAACGGGGCTCAAGGCCGAATATCAGATCATCGCCATCGGCATCATCCGCCCGGACTTGCTCAATTACCTGGCCGACTCTCTCGTTCTCCGATATCCGCCAGTTGCGGTCGCGAAGATACAGAATCGGCGGTGCATTCTGTTCGTTGGCCTCGACTGAAAGTATATTCGCGAATGAATTAAAAACAAAAGTATTTAATATGCAAGTTTAAGGCATACAACAACTGGTTGTGTTGTTCACAAGAAATATTTTATGATGCACAATACCGGTTCTCAAAAGCTTTTAAAATCAGTGTAACTAGTTACCAAAATTACATACATATACTATTACGGAGATAAATACAAATAATAATTATTGGGACCTTCATCAGTCGAAATGTTATTAATGATATGATTAGAGAAGTTATACATTTATGTATAAATAAAAAGAATCATCTATGTTTATTACCTTTTAGCTCAACCATTCCTCAGAAAATGTTTAACAATAACTAATTTGTTTAAGCATTAATTTAGGGATTTCTTAAAATACCATAACTTCTTTTCTGAACAAAAGAGACATTTGAGTAAAGACGCGTCATATTATTCATTCGTATTATACATTTCTAAAAAGAAAACATTTTATCATTTACATTTACAATGATTTTAATGTTTTTCTCTTAAACACGTTTAACTAATTTCTCGCAATTGTACACTAATACTAATTCGGATTGTAATCTGTCTTTTAATTGATTTTAAACACGTGGAAATAGTTAAAAGATAACTGAGACTTCAAACCTACACTTAATGATAGAAAAGTTAAAGACTTCAGCTGAAATATTGTTCCGATTTTTCCCTGGAATGCCCACCTACAAAAACATCACTTAAAAATACCGAATGCCGAGTATTAGGAGCGTAACTTGTTTTGTAATCCCCCAGCAACCGCTTATTAAGTCCAGCCTACGCCATGGATAAAGCGATTAATTGGTTAAGACGTCGACAACGACTTTGTATGCATTTCGATGGGCCAACGACAATCAGTTGGCAGCCAAGTTCATTCAGAGATATGCTGCCGAGTGCCAGCTATTGACCCGGATGTCTGCCACTTGGTAGCTTCTGGCTGGCGTTTGAATCAATGCCAAAGGCACATACAAAAGATACATTTGGGTGGCGGCCAGATTGCAGCATAGGAAAAGCCGTATTTTTTCTTCTTCTACTCGTACTAGCAATATGAAATATCAATCGGTTCATTGTACACGGAGAGATGTCCGTGAAATATTCGCATATTCAGTTCATTTCTCAGCGCCTCATAAGTCAAGCATCATTCAATGGACCTAAGCGACGTGACGTGATAACCGGTTGCTGGTTGTGTTTGCACTTGTATCTCTGTATCTTTGTATCTTTGTTTCTCTGTATCGCTGACGACGACCTTCAGATGCGAATGCGGAGCGCACAGCACACA
>VNJR01012824.1:0-13456 GCA_008042585.1 Drosophila punjabiensis | reverse complement strand
CGCGAAGTGGCGATTCTGCTCGGCCGAGTCAGTAGAGTGTGAGCATTGTTGCTGAGCAGACGTTACAAGAATAAATGAAAACAAGAATAAATAATAAAAGTGTATTTATTGAATAACTGGCCCTGGGAGATATCTACACCAATATTGTTATCAACAATATTGGTAACTCGCGCGACCCGTCACCCCTGCCCCCCCAACTCGCAAGGGTTATAGACCCGAATCCCTGGATATACAGGTTTTCGCGGCCGGTCTGCGGAGGCTAGTGGCTACTGGCAGTGCGGAGCAGATGGCGGAGTCGGTCATGAGCCATCTAAAGGCCTCCTGTGACGGCTGCATGCTACCCAAGCGGGCTCACACTCGGCACAGGGAGCCGGTTTACTGGCGAGGCGCCTTTACCAACGCTCATACCGCACGAGTGCCCATACGGAGAGGAGGGCCGAGTTCCAGCGGTGTCGAAAAGCACTGAAGGTGGCTATTAGGTACAGCAACACCAAGTGCTTTCTGGAACTCTGCGATTCCGCAGACCAAGATTTCTGGGGAAACGCCAACAGGATCACAGTGAAGATAGTCCATGGGGCAAAACGGGGTGCTCCTCATGACGCGGCTAGCATCGACGGAATTGTCGGGCATTCTTCCCAGCGGCAGACGATCCAGTTCCTACACTGGAGGCTACGCCGCACTCCCTAGAAGAGTTTTTACCCGTATCGGAGTCCGAGATTCTGGCAGCAGCGCTGCGAGTGAAGGAGGCAAAAGCCCCCGGCCCCGACCTCGTGCCATATAGAGCCCTAAAAGTGGCCTTGGCAATACGACCGGACAAATTCGCGGAGCTCTTTAACCAGTGCCTGAAGGAAGGTTCTTTCCCCTCGAGATGGAAGGCCCAGCGACTGGTCCTCCTTTCAAAACCTAGGAAACCACCCGAGGTCGTGGACATCGCGAAAGCGGCGATCTCAGGAGTTCGGTGGAAAAAAGGAGACAAGGAGTACTGCCTGATAGTTACGCTGGATATTCGCAACGCCTTCAACACGGCGAGTTGGGTTTGCATCCTGGACGCGCTATCCAGTTTCGGGGTACCGCCTTACCTGCTCGAGCTGTTAAAGAGCTATTTTAGTGGCAGAGTCCTGCTCTACGAATCCGACAGCTGTTCAAGATCGGCGGAGTTGTCTTGCGGAGTGCCTCAGGGATCGGTCCTGGCGCCGTTGCTGTGGAATGCCATGTATGACGGCGTCCTGCGGCTTCCGCTCCCGGGCTGGACCGAGCTGGTGGGTTTTGCGGACGATATCGCGGTAGTCGTAGTCGATAAAGAGCTGGCCGGTGCTGAGGACACCTGCAACAGGAGCATCAGTCATATCAGCGAGTGGCTGTCCAGTGTGGGGTTGCAGTTGGCGCCTCAGAAAACTGAAGTCCTGGTAAACAGCAGGAAAAGGGTGGAGGTAGCGATGTGATGATCGACACGAGGTTGTCCTTCCGCGAGCACCTTGCACACGCGAGTTCCAAGGCCAGGCTGTTAATAGGATGATGTTGAACCACAGAGGTCCCAGACAGGCGATCAGCAGACTTCCTTATCCGGGACCTGGACGATCTGGTGACCAGGGAGGAGCTTTCATCAGAGCTCGCCTCTCAGGCTAACCTCTCTCCAAGCTCGGTCACTGTCAAGAGCATCCGCTACCTCGCAAGTGGGGGCCAGGTGGCGACGTTCTCCGTCCCAGAGTCAGTGGCTGGCTCAATCTCCAGTCTTGGGAGAGTCAAAGTCGGCTGGACTAGGTGTCGCCTCAAGGAGATAGAGTCCCGGCCCAAGTGCTTCCGCTGTATGGAGCCAGGACACATAGCGGCCAGGTGCACTAGCACCACCGATAGGAGCAACTCCTGCTTTAGGTGCGGTCAGGAGGGCCATAAAATAGCCGCCTGCAGCAGCAGTCCGCGCTGTTTTAGATGCGCCGATTCGAACCGCAGTGATACAAACCACCAGGCAGGCAGTCGCCTATGCCCCCTGGGGAAGTTAACTAGAGCGGTCAAAAACAAAAGGGCATGATAGTGGTTCAACTGAATGTGAACCACTGTGAGACAGCACAAGACCTGCTGTCACAAGCGGTCCGCGAATGCGGTGCCGACGTTGCGGCCATCAGTGCGCCGTACAGGGTAGGCTCAGGTCCACATTGGGCTGCGGAAAGCTCTGTCAAAGCTGCCCTATGGTCTTGCGGCATGGCACCCAAGAGGTTGACGGACGTATGCTCGGAGACTGGCTTCGTGCGGGCCAAGTTGGGAGGCTGGTGGATTTACAGCGTCTACCTGGCACCGAGAATGTCACTAGCTGAATTTGGAGACGCTCTGGATCGGCTAGCCACAGATGCGAGGGGCCGTACTCCGTCGCTGATAGCTGGCGACTTCAATGCGTGGGCGGTGGAGTGGGGCAGCTCCCTCACCAATGCCAGAGGCAGGACCCCTCCTCGAGGCATTCTCTTCAGCAACCAACTTCAGCAGAGCCGGGGCGAGTTCGGTGATCGACCTCACCTTTGCGAGCTCCTCTAGAGCAAGCTAGTGCACCTAGTCCCTGAGCGAGGCATACGCAAGTAGTGATCACACAGATATTCTCACTGCGTTGGATTCTGGGCGAGTGCAATCCGCACACCTGCCCCCCCAAACACCTAGGGGTTATAAAGCCGAAATCATGGATATCCAGGCCTTCACGGCGCATATACAGAGACTGTTGGGAAACGGCAACGCAGAGCAGACGACGGATTCTGTCATGGACCAACTCCGGGTCGCATGCGATAACTGCATGGCTGCCAAGCGCGCTCACTCTCGTCTTAGAGAACCGCTGCATTGGAGGAACCAATCGATAGCCACGGCCAGATTGAAGGCGAAGCGCCGTTACCAGCGCTTTAACGGTACGGGTGCCCAGCTAAAGCTTTCGCAAGCTTCTGAGTTAGACGCGCTTTACATCGCTCTCCCTTTCTTAGTGAAATACTATTCTTTTAAGCCCAAATTTTTTGCAAGTGATCAGTGTTTACATGATCTTTATCAGTCAACAACATCTAGATCATATTAAATAAAGACAGTGACTTTAATCTCGCAAAACAAACTCGGTTTTGCATTTTTATCATCTCGCTTTCCCTTTCTCTTCTTGTGCATCGCGATTACCGCTTATCTCTGCATCGCGTTGGTGTTGTTGTTGGCGCAAGTGATCTGCACACGCAGAACATTCACACAAACTCACAACTTCTTGGCGCTTAAATAAAAGCTCTTATTTTTGCGCTCTTTGATTTTTGTTTTGATCGTTTTCTTTGCCGCGAAATTATTAATATTCTTTTCATTTTATTTAATTTCGCGTGTTAATAATTTCTATTAATTATTTACGTAAATCATGGCTACCTGCTGTGCTGACAATTGTCCCAACAGTCGCAAATTCACTGCTAAGCAGGTCTTTGTTAGCTGTTGGCTATGTGAAAACATTGCTCATGTCGGTTGCGCCGGTTTTGGGCAATCCGGCGGGCGTTTTGCTGATCGCATACGCGAGCATAGTGGTTTGGACTGGACGTGCCCGAGCTGCCTGCATATTAAATCCGATATGAGGATTTTTATGAGGCAAACTCACCTGGAGTTTCAGACGCTGGCGGCCGGTTTCAAGGAATTGTCAAACCGTTTCCACAAGGCGGAACATCACTTCAAATCTTTACAACTACTAAGTGACCCGGTAAACAAACCAAGGAGTCACCTTTCTAATAGCCTTCTGACTATTTCAGACCCAGCGAGCACTCCTCTAATGCAGTTCACCCCTCGAAACAAATCTACGGATAACGCCGTGGCCGTGGACGACGGCTCTGATGACGAAGTTGTATTAGCCACCAGATCTGGTCCGGATGATTTCAACGTGCCCTCGGCTTTGCAGCTTATAAACATCGACCAGGCATCCACGTCTCATGCGGCTGCCTCCAACGACGCTCATTTGGCCTCAGACGCTCCTCCAGTGGCTCCTCCGGTGGTAATCGCTCCCGCGGCGGTTCCTCCAATCTTCACGTATTTCTGGAGTTGCACAAAGGAGTCCGGCACCACTAGCTGGTGTTGCCCCCGAAAAATTTGCCTATGTTTCCCGCCTTAATCCAGGTGCTTCCGAACATGACGTTAAAACCCATTTGAGCAACAAATTGAATATTTCTAGCACTGAATTTACCGTCTCAAAATTCAATTTTAAGCAAAGACGTGAAATATCTTCGTTTAAAATTGGACTTTCTGACGCATTACTGGCTAGGGTTCTTGACACTTCAGTTTGGCCTGAACACGCCATAGTTCACGAATTCGTTCATAAAAGTAATCCTTGGGCTCGTGGGCCTTTGACTCCCTCAACTAGAGTTCCAAAAAACTGATTGATTCATTTCTCCTTCACTATCAGAAAGTTCGCAGTTTATTAGGCGAACTCAGTAAACTTCACGTTAATAGTGCCTCCTTCGATGCCAATGTTATTGCCTTTACTGAAACTTGGCTCAACTAGTCCGTCTCTAATAGCGAATTATTTGCTAGTAACTACGTCGTTTATAGATGTGATCGCCAACTTCGAAGCGGCGGCGGTGTTCTTATCGCAGTTAAGTCCGATTTAACTTCCGAATTGGTTCCGATAACTGACACAGATAGCAATTTAGAGTTTGTTGCGGTTCGCATTCAGGTTCATGACTACTCTGTTTATGTCTCATGCTCGTACATCCCACCCCGGTCTGACACGAACATTTACTTACAGCATGTCTCATTAATTCTGAACATTCATTCTTCTCTTGGTGCTAACGATCACCTTATTGTTATGGGAGATTTCAACCTTCCGTCCATATCTTGGATGCCCTCCCCTGACTGCGCCCCATGATTTTGTTCACGGCCTTATTGACCTTTCATTGGGACAAATAAATCATGTACGGAACTGTGGTGACAAATTCCTAGACCTTATTTTTGCGTCGGAGTTTGCTAATGCCTACGTTTCTAGAATTGACCCTCTCTCCAGTCCCGAAGACGCTTATCATCCCACTCTTGAGATAATTCTAGAAGTATCGACTCCATTACTGTCTTGTCCTTTAGCTGAGCCAGCAACTTTTCGCTGTTTTCGTATAGCTAATTTCTTTAACATGAACACTTATTTATCTTCGGTCGATTGGACTTCTTTGGACTCTCCTACTGACGATCTCGTAAACTTAGTCGACCGTTTCTATGACATTATATACTCTGGTTTTGACATGTTGTGTCGCATAAGCCTCCCTGGGTTTCTCGTCGACTTTCCAACTTGAAAAATGTGAAGTCTAGACTTTTTAAAAAGTTTAGTAGAACAGGGTTGCGAGTCGACCGTACTAGATACTTAACAGCACGTTATAATTTTTTAACACATAATTCTGAGTGCTACAATAATTACCTGAATCGGTGTAGAAACGAGTTCCAGGCGAACCCTAAGCAATTTTACGCGTTTGTCGATTCTAAACGAAAATCTCAAATCTTTCCATCCTGTCTTCACCTCAATACTTAGTCCGCTTCTAACGAGCCTGACATCGCGTACTTGCTAGCTAAATTTTTCCATTTATCGTACTCATCTACTAGTTTCGATACTACCGCATCGTACCCATACCCTCTTCCTCACTCCAAGCTGTATCAGTTGTCTCTTCAGTTTTCATTTTTTCCTGAATGTTGGAAGGAATCCTTCATAATTCCCCTTCACAAAAAGGGTAGTAAATCCAACATCGAAAACTACAGAGGGATTGCAAAGCTTAGTGCGATTCCAAAATTATTTGAACTTTTAGTTACTGCTCAGCTTCAACACCAATGTAGCTCATTAATGTTCACCTCGCAGCATGGCTTTATGAGACAACGGCCTACATCCACAAACCTTCTTGAGTTTTGTGCTGTCAAACGCGTTTAAATTCAACGTACAAACTGATGTTATTTTTACAGACTTTAGCAAAGCCTTTGATTCTGTGAATCACCTCTTACTTCTAAAAAAATTTACACTTTTGGGCTTTCCTGTTTTGTTGATTAATTGGATCGCCACTTATTTATCGAACCGAACTCAAAAAGTAGCTTTTAAGGGTTCATTTTCAAATCGTGTACAGGTAACTTCGGGTGTCCCGCAAGGTAGTCACCTTGGTCCACTTCTGTCTGGCATTTTTATTAACGACTTGCCTGATGTGGTTTTTTATTTCCATGTGATGATGTACGCGGATGACGTTAAACTATGTTTGCCACTGACGAATTCAAACTCTCATACGCTTTTGCAAACTGACTTTAACAATATGTTGTCCGGGTGCAACATCAATTTGTTATTCCTCAACAGCTCCAAATGTAAATTTATGTCTTTTTTTCGAAAAAATTGTTTTGTTGCAAATTATTCTATTGGGACAAGTGTTCTTGAACGCATTTACTCAGTTACTGACCTTGGAGTTCTGTTTAAGCATAACTTAAACTTCACCGACCATATTGGCATAATTGTTGGTAAAGCCAAAGGGGTTTTTGCCTTCGTTAAGCGCTGGTCGAAGGAGTTTGATGATCCCTATACCACTAAACTCCTTTATGTCTCTCTTGTTCGCCCAATTCTGGAATATTGTTCGTGCGTATGGTTACCTCAATATGCGAAATTTCAAGACCTTATCGAATCAGTTCAGAAACAATTCCTTTTGTTTGCTCTACGGGAACTTAACTTGGAATCACATCGTCACCTCCCTTCCTATAACGACAGGTTGCGTTCTCTGTGCCTGCCCTCGCTGTAGGATCGTCGGACCTGCCATGGAGTGATGTTCCTTCACAAACTCATTAACGGCCACATTTCTTCATCGTACCTATTAAGTCAGTTGAGTTTCTCGGTCCCTTCAAGACCGTCGCGTTATTTTCGACCGATTTCACTAAATATGTGTAAATCGAATTTTGAGATGCACGACCCTTTCCGCGTTTTATGTACGGCTTATAATGATTTATATTCTTTACTTCATGTTGAATTGTCCTTGGATGTAAACAGTGAAATTATTTTAAGACACCTATCCTTGCCTCTGCCCACCTGATGTGAGTCGGAGCATATCATTAAAAAACACTCCTTACCCGGTCAGAGGTAAGGATATGGTTTTATAATGGCAGAAATTTGCTATTTTCTAAATAAATAAATAAATAAATCTGGAGAGGCGGTCCGAGTACTCTTAAGGCGGCGATCCGTGATAGCAAGACAAGTTGCTTCCTGAACCTTTGCTACTCCGCGGATCACGACCTCGGGGCAACGCTAACAGGATGGTCGTAAAGAAGATCCATGGGGCAAAGCAGGGCACCCACCTCGACGCGGACAGTATCGATAAGAAAGTCGAGCACTTGTTCCCAAAGACGGAAACCCCGAGCGCCACGCTTCAGAGAGTACCGCACTCGCTTGAAGGGAGACTAAGATCCCGATCTCGTTCCTAACAGAGCTCTAAAACTTGCTTTTTCGCTTCGCCCGGACTTGTTCGCGGCGACCTTCGACAAGTGCCTCAGGGAAGGTACCTTCCCCGAGAGGTGGAAAATTTAGAGACTGGTCCTGCTGCCTAAACCAGGGAAGCCGCCTGATGACCCATCCCCTTTCAGACCAATCTGCCTGATTGATGGTGCGGGCAAAGTGCTGGAGCAGCTGATCCGGACAAGGCTGGAGAAGGCCATCGCGGCGGCCGGCGATCTTTCTGAACCCCAATTTGGCTTCAGGAAGGCTACGTCGACGGTCGATGCCATCTCCAAAGTGGTGGACATCGCCAAAGCCGCCATTGCGGGTACACGGTGGAAGGGCGGGACGAAGGAGTACTGCCTGATAGCCACGCTGGGCATCCGCAACGCCTTCAATACGGCGAGGTGGGGCTGTATCCTGGATGCTCTAACTAGCTTCGGGGTACCCCCATACCTGCTGCAGCTGATGAAAAGCTACTTTAGAGGCAGAGTCCTGAGGTACGAAACGGACGGCGGTGCCAGATCGGCCGAGCTTTCCTGCGGAGTTCCGCAAGGGTCGGTCTTGGCTCCGTTGTTGTGGAACGCCTTGTACGATGGTGTCCTGCGGCTCCCGCTTCCGGGACGAACTGAGCTCGTGGGAATCGCTGACGACATCGCCGTAGTTACGGGGGACAAGGATCTGTCCGAAGCAGAAGACCTGTGCAATATGAGCATTAGCCGCATCAGCTCGTGGCTGGCTAGTGTCGGACTACAGCTAGCGCCGCAGAAGACGGAAGCCGTATTGGTAAGCAGCCGGAAGAAGGTGGAGTTCGCGATCATTCACGTGTGCGGAGCCTCGATCAGATCGTCCAGAGCTATCAAATATCTGGGCGTGATGATCGACACTAGGCTGTCCTTCCGCGAACACCTCAGCTACGCGAGCGAAAAGGCTACCACAGTGGTCAGAGCAGTCAGCAGGATTATGCTGAACCACAAGGGACCGAAACAGGCGAGCAGGATGCTTCTGTCGAGCGTTGCGAGAACCAGCATGCTATACGCGGCACCAGTCTGGGAGCATGCGATAGCGACCCCGGCTTACAGTCGTGGTGTGAACTCGGCCCATCGTCTAGCGGCTCTACGCATCTGTAGCACCTTCAGGACGGTGTCTGATCAGGCCGCGTTTGTCCTGGCCGGCACTCCGCCGTTGGACTTGCTAGCGACAGAGAGAGCCAGCATTTACCGCCAGACCAGGCGTAGGGCACTGACACCCCGTGAGAAGCAGGAGGTACGTACCGCGGAGAAGCACGCCACTTTAGCTGCGTGGCAGGATCGGTGGAATTCAGCGGTCAAAGGCAGATGGACGCACCGCCTCATCCCACACCTGGAAAGCTTGCTGAAGAGGAAGCACGGTCAGGTAAACTTCCACCTGATTCTTAGCGGCCACGGTTGCTATCGTAGCAACCTGCGACGATATGGCCACGAAGACATCGACACCTGTGCGTGCTGTCACGGGCAAGGCGTGGAGACGGCGGAACACACCGTCTTCGAGTGCCAGAGATTTGCTTGAGAGCGGACATCCTTGGAGGCCAGGCTGAAGACCACTATATCAGTGGAAACCCTGATTCCGCTGATGCTGTCATCCGAAGCAAATTGGCAGGCTGTGTCGGACTTTGCTGCGAAGGCCATGGCGAGACTTCGAGCTAAGGAGCGGCGTGGCAGGTGGAGGTGGCATCTTAGGTCGGGAACAGGGCCCGCGCGAAGCATTGTTTCGCGGCCGTACCGCGCGGGCAAACCGTCCTCGATCCTATGTAACCCTCAACCATTATATCCCCTCTCTTTGTAAATATTAATAAATAAATAAATAAAAAAATAAAAAAAAAAATAAAAAAACACGCACACACACGAGCCTGCCGCACCCGTTGCACCGAGCCGGTATTTTCTGATATTTTGTCAAAATTGGTGTTACTAAGGTAGATATTTGGTTGAGGAGTTTGATTTTAAACGATTTAATGTCACTGTGTTTGGCAATATCAAATGAATAGTTTGGCGTTTTGAAGCTTCGAGTTTTTTTGAAATACTTTCAAAAGTTTCCAAAAGCCGGACAATGGATCCCAAATGATTGATATTTATATTCTCAATTCTACACGTCTGATCTTTATCTTCTAGAATTGCTGTTATTCCAATCCAGTTCATTTCTATTGACTTCATCAAATAATAAACGGTGTTCCACCGAGTCGGACAAAAACTTTTCAATGAAACTTCAAGAACGGAATTCATTCCGGATTTTTTGAAGTACTTAACCAGCTTACTGCAAATAGTGACCATATTGGCCACTTCAGAAACAGAATCAATTGCTTTCTCGATAGCGTTATTGAGCAAATGGTTAACGCCATGAAATCCCGAAAGGCTTTAATCATATTGGTACCCCGGTCGGTTACAATTACGGGACTGTCCAAGTTGAGGTCACATCCGAAATCGTTTAATATTGCCGTTATTTTCTCGCGTATATTCAAACCTTAGAAAGGAAAAAAAGTTTAATTCAACCTTTATACATATACATATATTTATGTATTATTCTAACAAACCTGTGCATGGCGTGCCTTTCATTGATTTCATGGCCAAAAGACGATCAACTAAAACTCCCACCTTGATATAATGGATTGGACATGATAAATAAGATGTTCTCAAAAAGTTATCGGTCCACACGTCACTCGTAATTGCATATCCAAAGACTTTGCATCTCCAATTTCGGTTTTAATTGGACCAAAATGCGACACATACATATTGGATATATTTCGGGATATTCGTCGACATTTGCTCCAAACTTAGCTCCAACATTAATTAAAAATGAAGACAGCTTTTTAGTGCCGGAGTCGTCTATAATTTTTAGTGGTCTACAGTTTCTTAACACCCATTTGGTGGCAACAGCAACACCCTTGTCCTTCGTCTCTTGATTGACCTCAATTAGGGAAGCTTTCTTTATTTAGTTGGCACTTACGTAGCATTTATGCTTAACCAGGTTAGAGGTGCTTCCTGTAAACTTTAGAACTGTAAAACACGTTTTACAGGCTACAAGGTCAGCAATTTCTTGATCATCTTCGCGTTTTATTTTTGAAAAAAATTCCCACACTTCGCTTCGGCCTCTCTTCTGTATTAAATTGTACTTTCCGGTCTGCAGATTTTTTTTAACATCCACTGTGCTTATTGCACCCTATATACATGCATTAAAATTTAAGACAAATACAAATGCATATTTCAAAAAAGTTGAATTAAATCTCAAAAAAACATACAAAGAACACTAATAGACGGCGACAAACACAATGTTATTAATCTAAGCGCAAACAAAATAATTAAGCTCTAAGCTATAAGAAATAACCAAATTATAAAAAAGAAGAAAACTACATAAAAATATACATACAAATTCCTTTGATTCCCGTCCATATCGTCTATTCGCTTAAAAAAGTTCTGACAGATAAGAATTTGGCTCCTGATCTAGGTATTTAAATTTCTCAGACAACTCGAATGATTTCAGCTCTGCCAAAGTTTTCATTTCGTTTCAGGTTTCATTCATACTCACTCATTATATTCTATGTGTTATTCTACTAGATTCTCTCTCACTCATATTGATACAACTTAGATTCATTATGTAAAATGAAGTCACTTAACTAAATTCAATTCGAATACATTCAGTTTAAAGTAAGTTGTGAGTGATGCCATGCAGATGTTTAATTAGTAAGGAGCTAACACGCCTAAAAAATTTTAAGTGTCTTTATAATAAATAGAAACTCTCTGGCTCGCAAACGGTTCTATCTAATTATATTGGTGCTCGGTCTAAATTTACCGTGCTCAACGCTCAGTATTATAATAATTATCTGACTCGTTGTAGGATTCAGTTGGCGCAGGACCCTAAACAGTTTTATAATTTTGTAAACACTAAGCGTAAACCAAACTTATATCCTTCCTCGCTTTCATTTAAAATCTTTACAGCAAACCCAGATCAGGCTATTGCCGATCTATTTGCTGAGTTTTTTAAAATAACCTATTCTCCCTCGACCAATTTAGACCAGACATATTTTTACTCCATGCCCTGTTCAAACCTAATATTCAGTCCTATCTTAAACGAAAGCTCTCTAAGTCTGGATCTTCAACGCGTTAAGGCAGTATATTCATCGGGTCCCGATGGAACACCGGGCTGCGTGCTCAGGTATTGCGCGGAAGCTCTGTGCAACCCCCTTCTAAACTTGTTTACCTTATCTTTAGAAACCTCCTCTACACAAAAAAGGTAGCAAAACGGATGCCTGTAACTATAGGGGCATCTTACAGTTATCGGCTATTCCGAGAATCTAATAACTCTTCACTTGCAGCACTTGTGCAGATCCGTCATTTCCCCATGTCAGCATGGATTTATAAGGCTATCACTACAAACCTCGTGGAATTTACCTCATTTGTTATTAGAGATTTCTAACGCAACCTTTAAACCGATGTGATTTACAAGGATTTTAGTAAAGCCTTTGACTCGGTTAACCATTCTCTTCTTGTAAGTAAACTCGACTTAATTGGGTTTCCTGTTGATCTAATTAAATGGATTTTGAGTTATTTGTCTCACAGAACTCAAAGGTTCTGTTTAAAAATGCTCTCTCCAAATTCCTCAGTGTCACATCTGGCGTCCCACAAGGTAGCCGTCTTGGCCCACTGCTATTTACATTGTTCATCAATGACCTTCCGCTAGATTTAACCAACTCTCGTACGCTGACGATGTCTATGTCTATGTCTATGCCTGCAGTATAAGGACAGCTCTGACCAGTTGGACTCACAGTCGGATCTTAACAATTTTCAGGCATGGTGTCATGCTAACCTATTACATCTCAACAGCTCCAAGTGCAAACTGATGACATTTTCAAGTGTCACTCCCCAGTATGCCACTTATATTCTTAATGATTGCTCTTTTTAAAGAATAACTCTTGTGGATGATCTAGGAGTCCGCCTTGATCATAAACTTTCGTTCTGAACATATTTCCTGCATGGTTAATAAAGACAGAGGCGTGCTTGGATTTATAAAAAGGTGGTCGAAGGATTTCGATTCCTTGTAGGTAACTAAGAGTCTTTTCACCTTATTAGTTTGGCCCATTTTGGTATATGGTTCTTGCGTTTGGAGTCCCAGTCATGGAGTCCATATTAATCGCCTATTAATTTTTTGCTGTTCGCCCTACGTGGCTTATCCTGGGATGACGACCTGAAATTACCGCCTTACTCTAGTAGACTTCTATTAATTAACCTTCCTTCGCTAGCTAACCGTAGAACAATACTTGGCGTCGTCTTTCTACATAAGCTAATACACGGAAAACATTTGTCCCAAAATGAGTTATGGCCGTGAGCTATCTTCCCACTTAACCGTCTTTGGTCTGGTCATGGGGTTGGCTATACTGTTGGCATGTGGAGATCGTTTGCGAAGTCTGCGTTTCTGTCAAACCACGGCGCATTTGATTTGATTGTGCGCAACGCACGATTTTGGACCCTATGCATTCTCATGACATTAGAGTCGGACGCACATCTGGATGCAATATTTCATAGCAGGGACAACTATTGCTTTGTAGAGTAGCACTTTGTTGATGAGGGTCTGCTTGCTTTTCGTCTTTAGCATTCAATTAAGCTTCCTGACTTTACCACGTAATGCTGCTGCTATTTTGGTGGTGTGTTGCCTCCTCAGGAGCCCTAGGTACTGCGCATGGGGAGATTGAGGGATGTGCGTGTCCTACAGTTTAACCATAGGAAGGAATTTATGCTGAGGGAAAAATCCGCACAATGAACTTATTTTCATTTATAGATATATTCCAGCTGGTAGAGGTGTTTATAGTTGTGAAGTAGTTCTTAAGAAGCTCAGTCACGCCAGGATCTCTTTACAGAAAATTTATAAAGATAGGAAAATGGGTCTTCGATGAACGGTGGGCTGACGTGAGATGGAGGTTGTCAGCCACCGGGTTACCAAGCAGGAAAACTTTATTTTTGATATTAGCAAAATAGCGAAGGAGGATCCGCGGTAGCGCGTATTGGGTCTGGC
>VNJR01012822.1:0-10641 GCA_008042585.1 Drosophila punjabiensis | reverse complement strand
CTTCTCGAATGTGCTGGATTTGACACTCGTAAGGGGGCAGGTTACTATGGTATCAGAATGGAGAGTCCTTAAGAGACCATCCTTCTCAGACCATAAGTACATACAGTTCCAGTACGAATTTGAACACTCTCCTAAACCAGCAGTCTTCAGAAACCCCAGGAATACCAATTGGGGAAAGTTCAAGAAGACTATTACGACAAAGCTCTCGGCTTCTCCGGGCAGAGTAAAATCCGCGGAAGACATAGAAAAGTTCCTAGAGACCCTCTCCAAAGAATTACTAGATGCATACCACGCATCATGCCCGATATCGGAAGCAAGGAAGAGGACCAAGCCACCCTGGTGGAATAGAGACCTTTCATTCCGACGCAATAAACTCAGAGAATTTTTCAAAATCGCCAAACTGGCGAAAGATGAAGTTATCAACGGAGAATACAAAGTCCTTCTCAGGAACTATAAGAAGGAAATACGCAAGGCGCAGAGAAGCTCGTGGAGAAATTTGTGCTCCAATATAGAGACTGCCCCAGAAACGGCCAGACTCCGGAAGCTGCTATCTAAACAGCCAACCATACAGAGTCAGCTGAAACGCGATAATGGACAGTGGACTGAGGGCAGGGAGGAGGCCCTAACAGCACTAATGCAAGCACACTTCCCAGGATGCACTGAAGTGTCCGATGCCAATAAGCACCAGGACCTGGCTACTGGAGAAGAGTACCTCCCAAATGATCTAATATCTTCCAGAAAAATCCACTGGGCTATAGACTCCTTTATAGGAATTAAAGCACCTGGACTGGATGGAATATTTCCAGCCATGCTACAGGTGGCCAAAGATGTGATCACCCCATGGTGATCACTATATACTCAGCTTGCCTAAGCACGGGCTATATCCCTATCAAATGGAGGACCTCTCGATTTGTCTTCCTGCCTAAAGCAGGGAAGTGCAGTCACGTGAGCCCCAAGAACTACAGACCGATAAGCCTCACCTCATTTCTACTTAAGACGCTAGAAAAACTGCTCCACCTATGCATCAGAAACGATGTCGGGAGACTATTGTCGACCAATCACGCCTACACAAAGGGCAAATCGGTGGAGACGGCACTACATTCGTTAGTAGCCACCGTCGAAAGAACCCTACATAATAAGGAATACGCTCTCGGAGTGTTCGACCCTCAGCTCGATTATGGAATTAACGCTCAGGGAGATATGTGAGTGGGCGGACAAGGTAGGACTCAGTATCAACGCGGATAAGACGGACCTCATTCTCTTCACCAAGAGATACAAGGTACCGCGATGGATCCCCCCAAAAATTAGCACGACCATCTTGACCCCAAAAACACAGGTCAAATACCTCGGCATTGTGCTAGACAGCAAGCTAACATGGAGACCCAATGTATTGGAGAGGGTGCAAAAGGCCACCATAGCGCTATACGCATTCAAGAAGATGCTAAGCTGCACATGGAGCCTCTCGCCCGCTTTAATGCACTGGGTCTACATATCGGTGGTGCGTCCGACACTAATGTATGGAGTCCTAGTGTGGTGGCAAGCCATGGAAAAGAAGACCTACAACCCAGCGGCAGGCACTGCTCTGCATAACAGGGGCGCTGAGGTCAACCCCTACAAAAGCACTCGAAACAATAATCGAAATCGATCCCCTCGATATCCACTCGCAACTGACAGCAGGAAAGGCGGTACAACGCCTGGTTGCATCAGAAAATATGTCGCTACAAGGATTCGGGCACAGTTCAATTGGCCGAAACATGAGCAGTATATCTGACTATATGATACCAAGAACGTGCCCGGATGTGAAAACAACAACATTCATGGGACCTAACGACTGGAAAACAGGTCAGGACCATGGGCAACATCTCAACATCTACACCGACGGCTCCAAAATGGAAGGAGGAGTAGGAGCGGGTATATACTGTACGGACCCTGAAATGAGGCTGTCGTATTAGCTACCAAGCCAATGCAGCATATTCCAAGCGAAGTATTCGCCATTGGGAAAGCGGCAGAGCTTGCGCAGAGCATAAACCGTTCTTACGAGGCGGTCAATTTGTTCGTAGACAGTCAAGCGGCGATAAGATCCATGCAATCGTCAGCGGTCAGCTCCGAAAGTGTACTGGCAAGCAGTGCCTCCCTGCTTGCTAGTACAGATATCTTGAGCACGACTAAGTCAGTGAGGATCTACTGGGTTCCCAGCCACCAGGGCATCGATGAAGGCGTCGGACTGCCGAGTGAAAGAACAGAAAACGTTCCAGTTTCCCTAAGAACGCTCCAAAGTGAACTAGAAGAAAAGGCCAACGAAAAAGCTAAAAAAGATGGAGGTGAAACTCCACTACCTGCAAAATATCAAAGATCATGTGCAGAGAGCGCAACGATAGACTCAGAAACTACGTGCTGCATCTTCCACGGAAAGATTGCAGACTGTTAGTAGGAATTCTCACATGTCACTGCCTGACCGCGACATATGCCGTCAAGCTGGGCATCACTGATAACGCAAGCTGCCGGAAATGCGATGAATCTGGGGCAACCGAAACCCTGGAGCATCTCATTTGCAAATGTCCGGCGCTAACAAGGTCAAGATTAAGACACCAAGGCGCTCCGGCTCTGGCATCACTGGAAGATGCCTCCAGGAGAAAGCCGGGCGAACTACTGGCCTTTGTGAAAGACTCCTCGATCCTCAAGGACTTCGAAACTCGCATTAGAAATCTCTAGGTCCACACTAGTAGAACCCGGGCAACTAAGGGTCATTTTTTGGCCTATGCTTGGCCCCATGACGGCCGCCCGACGTAACCTAACCTAATCTATCCACAGACAGTTTCTTTTTCGTTTTTAAAAGGTTCGTCGGGAGGAGAGGTCTGCCGGAGAAGTTGTACAGCGATAACGCCACGGACTTCGTAGGAGCGAGCAACGTTCTCAAGGATCTGAGCGCAGCGTTTCACCGCAGTCAGGAGCAGTTGAGAGGATACGCGGCTCAGAGAGGCGTCGGGTGGTATTTCATACCGCCCAAGTCACCACACTTCGGAGGACTGTGGGAGGCAGCCGTCAAGTCCGCCAAACATCGGCTGGTGCGAGAATTCGGCAACTCTAAGCTGACAGCAGACGAGCTGAGCACCTACCTGGTCGAGGTAGAGGCTCTGCTCAATTCCCGTCCAATCGCGTCGCCAGGCAACGATCCCAACGATGGAGAGGCTCTGACTCCAGGACATTTGCTAATCGGACAGCCTCTGATCACGCTGCCGCAAGATTCCGGCACAGGCGAAATCTCCAGCAAGGCCAGTTGCGTATATTTAAGGCTGTCCGATCTCAAGCAGCAGTTCTGGGCCAGCTGGTCCAAGGACTACATCGCCAGTCTGCAGTATCGCAACAAGTGGTGCGTCGAGGGCCGCGATCTGGAGGTCGGGTGTCTGGTGCTCGTGCACGAGGACGACATGCCCCAGCAAAGGTGGCTTACAGGCCATGTGGTGGCAACAACAGTCGGTGAGGACGGGAAAGTGCGTGGGGCGGATGTACGGACGTCAGGAGGCGTCATCAAGCGTGCCATCCACAAGCAGGCATTGCTGCCAATAAGCAACGGTCCGAACGAGGAGGTTAAAGCGACAGAGGCCTTCAACGGGGCCGGCTTTAAGATAAGATGAATGATTGAATTAAATATAGGCACCCAAACCAAACTGTACAAAATCTTATCAGTTAAATCATAAACAACTCGGCTATGCTCAAGCTTGTGTAACTGATAAGCTTTTCTGTTCGTGGCTATGCGAAGTTGTATGCTTCTCGGGGAGAACATTTGCGATCGATGCCTGAAGCAGCTGGCTGCAATAAAATTTTGGAACCAGCTGCGTCATCTTCATCTTCTATGGAAATTCCCCAGCCGCTAGTCGCCAGTCTCTTTTTTACTTTAATTTTTAAAAGTAAATTTTCCGGGAAAACTCTCCCGGATTTTCACAGCCATTACGAAAATCTTCGCCAAGGGCCAGAGACGCTATTACTGGAAAAATATGTCTAAAGACATAAAAGAGTACATAAGAAAATGTCCAAAATACCAAAAGTCTAAAACGACTGAATATACAAAGACACCATTAACTATTACCGAAACTCCACAAAGAGCGTTCGACAGGTTAATTGTGGACACAATTGGTTCACTACAAAAAAGTCTGAATTCTAATCCTATTTATGGCTATGTCACAGATTTATATCACATATGGTTAAATTGTTCCTTTTATCACAGTTCGCAAATCAGCTTCCTAACAGCCGCTGATGAAATACCAAACGTGGTATAAATCTTGTTGCCACTTAAACATTTTTGGTTTGTGAGTCCTCCCCGGCGGGAGACCTCTCGAGCGATCACCCGCTCCTATCCAGACCCACTAACAATAAATATGCCTCCTTATTATCCTAAGCAGAATATAGTGAAAAAAAATCTAATTCCCATTTTAAACGATGATCAGACCTACCCGTAAGAGCTCTTAAGGGGGGTTTGCGGGGAAAAATATTCATATAAAAGAAAAGAAACAAAGATGGCACCTCTCGAGCGATCACCCGCTCCTATCCAGACCCACTAACAATAAATATGCCTCCTTATTATCCTAAGCAGGATATAGTGAAAAAAAATCTAATTCCCATTTTAAACGATGATCAGACCTACCCGTAAGAGCTCTTAAGGGGGGTTTGCGGGGAAAAATATTCATATAAAAGAAAAGAAACAAAGATGGCACAGAACACAGAAATTCACCAATAAAAAATGTACAATTGCTTGTTCGCAGACAAATTAAATAAAACAATAAATATGGCTGGAATATACATTAACATAAATAAATAAATAAATATGGACAACTAAGTAAATGAATAAATAAATAAAAATTGATAAATATTTCGGAAACGAATACGCAGTAACACTTGTATGCGATTTGATTAAATATTTAGTAGCCATACATACCTATACCAAATAAAAGTGCCAATACAGTAGCAAAAGCTATTTTTGAAGAATTTATTCTGAAGTACGGTCCAATGAAGACGTTCATTACGGACATGTTAACAGAATACAAAAATTGAATAATTGAAGATTTATATAAGAATTTAAATATCAAAAACATAAACTAAACTGCACACCATCACCAGACTGCCGGAACAGTGGAGCAAAGCCACAGAACACTTAACGAGTTTATTCGCTCCTATCTCAGTTGATAAAACAGATTGTGATATATTGCTACAATACTTCGTTTATTGTTTTAACACGACGCCCTATATGGCACTTGACTATTGTCCATATGAGCTAGTTTTTGGTAAAACTTCAAATTTGCCAAAACATTTCAATAGCATAGATAGAATAGAACCCCTATATAATATAGAAGATTATGCTAAAGAATGTAAATTTTGATTAGAACAGGCATATAAAAGAGCTAGTTATAATGCTAGTTAATTACAAACAAAAAAAAAAATAAAATACGATGAAAATACTTAAGATTTTGATTTAAAAATAAGAGATCATGTTTAATTAAATAACGAAACAGAACATAAAATAGATACCCTATTAGGTAGAGCAAATAGGAGATAGAGATAACATAACAACATCAAATAATAAAAATAAAAAAACAACTAGTACATAAAGATAGAATCACGTAAAACCATACATAATATAAGAATACATAATATAAATAGACGAAAAAACAAAAAAACAAAAAAAATCGTATCTAATTGCATCACATAATATTTATTTATTTATTTATCTAAGGCTAACAATTAGTTATAAACTAAGAGCTAACTTAAATTTAAGAGCCATAGTAGCTAAGACCTTCGGCTCGCGGTTTATATAATGTTATGTTTATAAGGATTATGACTTATCTATTTATCTTAACTATGGTATTTACAATGTTGAAGTATTTCGATTATTTACATGTATTTTTAATATTTACAAAGATTTATGAATATGGATGTGAATATAAATAATTATATTTTGTATTTAATTTTACAGATGTCTAGGAATTTTATTATGGTTTCGGAGTTTTTGTTTGAGGGGTTGGCTATTCTATTGATAGGGTTGTAAAGGAGTAGGGAACGTTGCATGGATAGAGCGGGGCAAGAACATATAATGTGATTTATGTTCACCTGCGGAAATAGAAGAAAGGGAGTCAGTGCAAATGGCATATTTGCCAGGCGATTTGGTACAGATACGAATGGCCTCCTGGATCGCTACCATCTCGCTCGAAAGAACAGAGGAGAAGATAGGTAGGAGTCCGGTTTTTATGGTTTCGCGTTCGTCAGCAATGCTGTAAGTTGTTACTCCACCGGATTTAGACCCGTCTGTATAAATAAAGCTGTGGTTAGGGTAGGAGGATTTGAGAGAGTGGAAAAGTTGTTGGAATACAATTGGGGGTGTAGAGTTTTTATTGAGTTTTGAAAGGGATGTGTTGGTGGCTTTGAGGACTTTTAACATATTGAATTTTTGCATTTTATTTTCTTTATTGGAAGGTATGGGATGTTAAAGGACTTGCATATCTTGACTATTACATATAATGTACTGTTGTATCTGTGGGACTTTTTTTTTCGGTTTGGTGAGAGTTTTTAGTGGGGTGTCTATTGCTTGAACTAAGTTTTTGGAGAGTTTGCCTGTGAGATAGTCTCTTTTGTTTTCTATTGTATTAATGTTGGCTTCTGCCAGTAAGTTGTTTGTGGGTGTGGTGCGGAAGGCTCCCAGTGCTGATCTAATTGCAGAGTTGAGTGGGGTTTTTAGTCTATTGAGTTGCGATTTGGGTGCGCGTCCATATATGGGAAGGCAGAAGTCTATTTTTGAAATAATTATTGATTTAACTATTTAAATAAGGGTTGTTGTGTCGGTGTTGTATTTTAGAGAGGATAGATGTTTTATTATTCCTAGGCGCTTGGCAAGTTCAGATTTTAATTTGTTGTTGTGAGAGTTCCAATTGTATCTGTGGTTTACTGAAAGACCTAGGATTTTAAGAGTGTTTGTGGTTGGAATGTTTGTGTCGCCTGATATTATTTTAGCTTTGCAATTATGTTTGCGGCAGATGTGAAGTGTTTTGCATTTTTCTACTGAGAGCACTGATCCAGATTGGGAACACCATTCGTCAATGCGATTGAAGGTGGTGGAGAGGTTGGTAGTGGGGTTTTTGTGTCTATTGTGTTGGATGATAAGGTGAAAGTCGTCGGCGTAAGCGCAGAATTTTATTTCTTTTGAGAGTGATATAATGTTGGACAGGGAGTTGTAAGCTGTAAGGAAAAGTATGACTGAAATTGGTGAGCCTTGCGGAATTCCGTTGTTCAGGGGGAAAGTGCTAGATAGAAATTTTCCTGCTTTGGCAATGATTTTCCTGTTTGTCATAAAATTCTTTATGTAGTTTACTATTCTCTGTCCTAATTTCCAGTTGTGAAGTTGGTGCATGAGGGTGTGGATGCCTATTCTATCAAATGCTTTAGTGAAGTCTAATGATATGATTGAAAGGTGCTTTTTGAGCGCAATGGATCTGTAGGCTAGGTGGTCTACGTAGAGTAGACTATCTAGTACAGATTTGCCTCTTTTAAAGCCGAATTGGCTATTGTGTATGAGATCGTTATTTAAAACGAACCACCACAATCTTTTAGCCATGATTTTGTCGAGGACTTTAGCTAGACATGGGTTTAAGGAGATGGGTCTATACGATGATATATCTGTTTTAGGTTTTTGCGGTTTGGCTATGGGTAAAACAAGACTAAGTTTAAATGATTGGGGGATGTAACTGGAGAGAATTTGATTAAAGTGGTTGATAATTCTGTATTTTTGATCATTGGGTATGAAATTCGGTCGAGACCTGGCGTGTTCCCTCTTAGGGAGTTTAAGGCGGATTTTAGTTTTTTTTTTTTAGATTTTTAGTTTTGCATTTGCTTTTTTGTATTCGATGTTGTTAAAGTTATTTATTTCCCTTTTTAATTTGTTCCATTTTTTGCATTTGTCCTTTTTAAGGAGTGTTAGGTATTTGTTCCACCAGGGAACAGTCCGGCTTAGGTTAAAGGTGGAGTTTTGTGGGATTGAAAAGTGGGCGCTTTTAATTATTACTTTTTTTAATAAGGCCTGCTTCCCGATTCACGTTTGTGCTTGGTTGAAATTGTATTGCGCTGTTAAGATTGTTTGCAACTTTTCCGAAAAGGTCCCAGTCCGCTGATTGGACTTTAAATGTTGGTTTTGAAGTGAAGGTGGAAGAGGTGTGATTGTTGAACATGGAAATTAGTATAGGAAAGTGATCACTACCATAGAGGTCATCCAGCACTTTCCAATGTATTTCTGGGGCAATGTAGGCTGAGGCAAAGGATAGATCTATGTGTGTTAAAGTTTTATGGGTTGAAAAATGAGTGGGGGATTTGTCGTTTAGAAGAATGTAGTCAGATTTGTCTATGTATTCGGCTATTGTTTTCCCTCTACTGTTTTGTTTTGGTGAACCCCAGTAGGGGTGCCAACTGTTGAAGTCACCCAGTACTAACGTGTGGGCGTTTAGCGGGTCAAGGACGTTCTCTAAATTTTTAGTATTAAAAATTTTGGAAGGTGCTATGTAGGCGGAAATTACGTTCAATTTAATTTTTGAGTGTACATTGACTCCGACTGCTTCAAAGTCAGTGTTTAGTGAGATTTGGTTTTGGGTTATAGAGTTATGGATTAGGAGGGCAGTGCCGCCAAAGCTATTGCTGTTGTTGACGCTGGTGTGGAGTGTGTAGTTGATTGGGGTAGGGAGTGAGGAAAAGTTTGTTATATGGGTTTCCTGTAGGGCTATAATGTGTGGGCTTTGGGCTTTAATTAAGGTTTGTAATTCTGGGTAGTTATTTCTATATTCATGTATATTCCATTGAATAATTTTAAGCATATCGGAATGAATAGTTGGAAGGGATACTTATCGTTATTAATAAATTATATCTAATTAGTTTAATGTTCTTGAGTTATCGATTCGATAGTGGATAGAGATTTTAGTTTTGCTCTAGTTATTATTGAGCTTTGTTCGGTTTTCAGGAGTCGCTTGGTTTTGTTTGATGTGTTTAATGGGAGGATTTTCACAGGTTTCTTCTTAGAGGGGCCGGGCAGTGGGGTGGTGGGTGATTGAGAGTCTGCAGACATGGGTTCTTCTGAGTTGAGGCTGGTTTCGGTGGGTAGGATGAATTCGTTTGGTGTGTAGCTTACTGCTTTCCCGCTGGTTGATGGTTGTGTTCGGATTGTGTTTGTTGTGTTTTTTTTAGATGTTGTTGAGTATAGGGAGCCGTCGTGGTGGCGTTTGTTGTAGATGGACCAGGCTGTTTTGGTATCGACTTTCTCGAGTGTTTTGATTGCCTGGACTTCCTTGTTGGACAAGAAAATTGGGCATATTCTGTTGCGTGCGTGGTGGTTTGTCCGGGGAGATTTTTGATAGTGCAGTTAATGCAGTTTGATTCGTTTTGGCAGATTTCGGCATTGGCGTAGTTTACATGGGCTGGGAGTCCGCAGTTTGCGCAGGTTGGGGAGTTTTTACGGAATTTCGCGGTGTGGCCGTAACGGTAGCAGTTGTTGCAGCGCATTGGGGGAGGGATATAGGGGCGAACCTGTACTCTCTCATATCCGATGTTTAAGGTTTCCGGTAAATTTGTTAATTTGAAGGTTATTTAGATGAGGCCAGTTTCGTTTTGTTGTGTTTTGTCGAGGAGTTGTCCAGGGATATACTTGTAGATTTTTTCAACGGCTTCCACTTTTTGTGATTTTAGATTTTCTAATATTTCTGACTCATCAATTCCTCTTAAGTCATTTGAGTAGATTACTCCTTTTGTGGAGTTGAGGCTTCGGTGTTTATAATTTTAATTGCTATATGCTTGTGACTTATTTTTGGTTTTGATGAGCAGGTTGCCGTCCTTAGTTTTTTGCAACTGGCGACTTCTTCTTGTATTGCGTTGTCTATGGTCATTTTGACGACGAATGGTGATATAACCGCCAGGGACTTGAACTGCTCGTCTGCACTTTCTGCGATTAGGAATACGCCATCGGGAGGTTGTTTCCTCCAGATGTCTGGAGGTTCGAACATGTCGGGTCAACAAACTATAAGCTTGCTTAAAGTTGGTGAAGTTGTCTGCTGCTACGCTCGAGATGAAGATAAGAGGTCTCTATCTTTTCGTCTGCTTTGTGCTTGGATGCTGCGCTACGTAAACGTCTCGCGGAAGAACACGACCGATCGCTTGGGCTGTCGAATGTGAACTGTCAATATATATATATATTTCATATTTAAGCTGTATCTTACTTTAAAATTTTAGTTTATATCTTATTCTAATATTATTCAATATATATATATATTTCTTTGATTTCTAAATACTAAAGAAGTTATTTAGTAAACCTGATTTTTTCAATCATGCTTGAGATAACTCCCTCAAGTCGATCCAATCAGTCTTCAATAACTTCTGCTCTAATGGCAGGTAGAGATACAACTAATTCTTTTTGATGTTAAATAATTAAGTTCTTTAGCGACTTTATAGAGTTGTCGACGTAATCTTTCGTGGCTTTATCACTTTCTATTTTAATGTCTTCATTCTTCATACGCTGTATATTAAAGTTGCCCTCTGTATATTTTACATTTAAAGAGAAACTCTCAAATCGTGAATTGCTTTGTCGACATACTCCTTAATAACTATATCCCCATTCTCTTT